>CAUZXS010002035.1:0-96387 GCA_963585895.1 Sepioteuthis lessoniana
GATGATTTTTGGTAACCAAATCATTCATCATGCATCAGTGAACAGAAAAGAATGTAAACCAAAGAGAAGACATTGTTTTTGGACCTTTTGAGAAACTAATAGGAAAATAAATAGGTAGCAGGGACTGGGGTGATGTGATTTGGACAGGGGCTAAAATGTATAGGGTAGTATGAGGGTTGGGTTACTTTGTGTAGAGGTATTGGGATTTATCTCTGCAATCCTGCCTAGTCTATTTGAATCTTTAAACCTATCTCTTTCTTATATAATACCTGTCAAAAATAGGTTTATTCATCAATGATTTCTGTCTAGAATCATGTGTGCTCTCATAGATCTAATTGCTGACAAGCCTCCAGTCCAGTATCAGAGTGTAGTATCTGTGCTTTCTGAAAAGTATTACAATCTGCTAAGGTACCTCAACTTCTGTTGCTCCCAACTCTGAAGGTAGAAAATTATCTGGACTTGGAATGGATTACTTACCAGTTGGAAGGTGTACTTACGAGGTGCATATGATAAGTTTCCAGATTTTTTTCATATGGGGATTTAACATTGTCGTAGACTCTTGAAAATTCAGTATGTTATTGCTATACATCTTATGAGATGACTGACCAATTTTTATGATTTCAGCTTCAAATGAACAGTTACAGCAGCAATTGGAATACAACCTACTAATGCCTGATTGTTACAGCTGGTGAATTTCAAAAATGCAATCTGACACTTTAGAAGAACGATATGCAATAAAATTCTGTTTTAAACTTGGAAAAAATGATGCCACAGAAATATATGGAATGCTTCAGACTGCTTTTCAACCATCTTGCATAAATTGAGCATCAGTTTTTGAGTGGCATAAGAGATTCAAGGAAGGCAGGGAGTCTGTGAGGGATGATGAGAGGTGTGGGAGGACTAAGGAAGTTAATACACCAGAGTTGATTAGCCAAAGGGTTAGGGTTACTATGTTGAGGTTTTAAGGGAGTCAGGAAGAGATTCCATCGGAAGAGGCCAGCACTCTTCAAATCGGGTCAGTGGCATTTCCACCGGGACAATGCACCAGTCCACAACTCCATTCTTGTCACAGACTATTTGACCAAGATGGGCATCAAGACAGTTCCTCACCCTCCTTATAGTCCAGATTTTGCTCCCTGTGACTTTTGGTTGTCGTTATGAGACAAGTGAGGCGATGAAACCAATGGACCGGTAATAATCATCCTTAATGAACAATTTTAGCTTTGAGTAACTAGTCTTAATACAAATAATTTAGTTATATTGTATCAATATTCCTATCCAGTACTAATAATTTTCAAGCAGATCTGACCTATGGATAGAATCTTAATGGGTACTACTACTGTGGGTCAAAGTGGCCCTGGGAGTAATAGCAATGAAAAGGTCCTCCACACTGCACAGATCTTTAGAACTGGAGCCTTGCCATCTGACGCAGTTTAGTGTTATACTCAGGGGTGGGATCTTCTCTGCTGGGTATGTACTGTTTATTCTTAACCCTATCAACAGGACACTCAATATAAGGAAGAAATAAAGGTAAAGAAATAGGATAGATAGATAGAAATGAGTAAATGGTTGGTTGGTTGGTTTTTATGGCATATCAATCCTTGTAGGTTATTTGATGCTAAACCTTTATGTATATATCATGTATATGAATCTGTAAAAGAATAGTTTGTAGGTAACATTTTTAAATGAGCCAGTGCCCATTTGTTTGCACACAATTAAATGGTTTCCAGTATAGTTAATTAAACAGTTCTATTTGACCCATAGATAGGACACAAAAGGTACTACCACTCCTAAACCTTTATGTATATATCATGTATATGAATCTGTAAAAGAATAGTTTGTAGGTAACATTTTTGAATGAGCCAGAGCTCATTTGTTTGCTCACAGTTAAATGGTTTCCAGTATAGTTAATAATTAAACAGTTCTATTTGACCCATAGATAGGACATCAACAGGTACTACCACTCCGGACCAGAATTGACTGGCAAGGAAGGGGTACTCTACATTCCCCAAACTACAAGACTGGATCCTCACCATCTGATGTAATTTAATATACCCAGCACATTAAATGGTTTCAAGTATTGCTATCCAACACTAATAATTCTATTCAGCATTATTCATGTTTGCACACAGTTAAATGATTAAATATTTCTATTTGACTCCCAGATGGAACTCTAACAGGTACTACCACTATCAATCAGAGTGGAACTGGGAATAATGGCAGTGAAGATGTTCTCCACATTCCCCAAAGCTCCCGAACTGGAGCCTCACCATCAGATGCAGTTTAGTGTCATACCCAGGACACTTGTTGGGTGGTGGGTTTTACCCCTCTGCAGAGATGCAGTCAGTATATTCTACCACAAACTTGGTTGAGAAATGAGTAAAAGAAAGAAATGAAGAGAAGTTTCTGTTAGATCTCCTGAACTGAATGATAAATAAAAGCATTTTTTATATATTCTTCTACTTTAATTAGGTTGTTTACAATGATTATTTTAGAAAAATATAGAATTCATGATATTAGTATATGGATCAGTTCTTTTATCTACTCTACTTAACTCTGTATTTTCAAGTCACTTTTAGAGGGTGTTCCCATGGTGTAATGGCTAACATGCTAGACTGTGGCCTCAAAGTAAACAAGTTCATGCTCCAGTTGCACTATATGTTGTTCACTTTGGGACTAATACCTTTGGGGAAAGGTATGAACCTCCTTATTCTCTGAAGCTATGGGTTAAAAAGTATTACTACTGTTCTTCTACAAGGAGAGCTTTGGCATTATATAACTGACAAAGGTTGATATGCTATTAAATGAAGAAACCCAAACCAAGTTAATTTTATTGTGCTGTGGAAGTAGATATATCATTTGTCGGCTTACTTCCAGATCACAGGTCCAAACTGAGGTAGGATTCACTTGTTGATTTTATGTTTGCACAGCTAAGAAACTGGAAAGTCACATTATTTATTGTTATATGACTTCATTATATATTTTTTTTTCATACTTGCCAATAGCAAAACTAAAGAAGAAAATAGCTTGCTTTCTCTGTATCATTTCCTTCTCTCTCATTTCCTTGCCTCTCTCTTTCTCATTTTTTTACCTCTCTCTCTCTCTCACATTTCTTTGCCCCCCCCCTCTCATTTCCTTGCCCCTCTTGCTCTTTCATTTCTTTGCCACCCCGCTCTCTCATTTCTCCCCCCTTCTCACTCTCTCATTTCCTTGCCCCCCCCTCTCATTTCCTTGCCCCCTCTCTCTCATTTCCTTGCCCACCCCCTCTCTCTTATTTCTTTACCTCTCTCTCTCTCTCATTTCCTTGCCTCTTTCTCTCATTTCTTTGCCTCTCTCTCTTTCGCATTTGCTTGCTCCCCCTCTCTCTTTTCCTTGCCCCTCTCTCATTTCCTTGCCTCTCTCTCTTTCTTTCTCTCTCTCTCTGGTTAAACCTTCCTGTTAGAAAGTAATTGCAAAATTATCGTTTAGATTTTTATCTTTTGTAATATGTGGGTTAGTCTTTTTATATAGCATATCATATTTGTGATTTCATTGTTCTCGTTTACCAATCCCAAGTAGATTCCCTTTTATACATGGATTAAAAAAACAACCAAAAAACTGAAGCAAGTATACTGTATATGTCTTCAATAAAACTTCCTATTCCCTTTCTTTGATATCTCTCTCTCCCATTCCTTTTCTTTGCTCTCTCCCATTCCTTTTCTTTGCTCTCTCTCATTCCTTTTCTTTGCTCTCTCTCATTCCTTTTCTTTGCTCTCTCTCATTCCTTTTCTTTGCTCTCTCTCATTCCTTTTCTTTGCTCTCTCTCATTCCTTTTCTTTGCTCTCTTTCTCTCTCAGATTCCTTCTATTCTCTCTCATTCCCTTACCCCTCTTTCTTTTTTTCTATTCTCTGTGATTTTCTGGTTTCCTATTCTCTCTCTCTCTCTCTTTCCTTCTTTCTCTCTGTTTGTCTCTATGCAGACTTGTAAAGGTGCACTGACACCTGCAAACCTTATAGTTAATGAGTTAATTAATATATATTGGTCAGATTAGAGATCGTTCTTGGTTGTGTGTACCATGTAACTCAATACAACCTTTCATATGTCACTTGGAGATGAGTACCATGAAGTAAATTCCATTACCTTTAGAGATGTCTTAAAGGAAAATTACTTGGCTATAGATTATGGGGAAACATTTATCCATCAATATAATTTAAGGAGAAGGGAATATAAGAAAATTGTTTCATCTTTAACGGAGATACCTGAAGAGATTCTATTTATATCAGCGGTTATTCTTTGAATTTGGATAATAAAGTTCTGTTAGAGAAAGAAAAAATAAAGGGAACAAATCTCTTTTGAATTGTAGAATTGTGTTTAAGTGACATAACTATCAACTTTTCCTGTGGGAAGAAAAACATTTTATGAGTAAGACAGAAACCTTTTAAAATTAAAATGACCCTCACTTGATGATGGCATCTGGTGTAAGAGAAATTATCCGTAAGTCTCAATGATTAAGCTATCAGTTAGAATGAGATGGAGTGAGGTTCTTTTCTTTGTACACTTTCTACTTTTTTCTTTTTTTTCTCTTTTAATACTCTCTCTTTTTTTTATACTCTTCTGTCTTAATTCTTTCTCCTTTTTCTCTCTCTCAAATCTTTTTTCTCTCTCTATTTCTTAAATTTTTCTCTCCCTCTCAAATGTTTTTCTCTCTCTATCCTCTCTTTCTCTATCTCTTTCCCCCCTCTGATTTTCTTTAGTATCTTTTTATGTTATCTGTGAGATCTTCTTTGGTTATTAAGGATTTTACAAGAATCTCATATATTGGTCTTTTTATAAGAAAAATAAATACCGTCCCTCTCCACCTTTTTCTTTTTCTGTCAGTAGTGTTAGTAAGGAAGAATTCCCACCAAATGCTGCGCAGCAGTTGTCAGGCTGCTTTATAATCTAATAAGGAAGTGGCAAAATCAGCCTGAGGGGTGGGTGGCAGCACCTTATGCCAAGGGGACTTTGGTAAAGAATGACAAATGAATTATCTTATCTTTTTATATGTATCATTATAGATATGATAACATCTTGTTTTTAAATGTGACAACAGTTTAATGTACACTTTGGGGTTAAAAAGATATATATACACACCCAGATGTACGTGCACATATATAGGATAGGACAGAAGTAATAAGGTAGTGTAGAAGATTATAGAAAGTAAACATTCATTAAGAAAACATTGATTTATTATCTTTAACAAAATTGTATTTAGCTAGCATTTATATGATCATCAATACAACTATAAAAATGATACAAAGAAATAGAAAAGATAAATTGGCTCCTTTTCTGTTCCCCCCCCCCAAAAAAAAACCCTGATGTTTTGATCCTGATCTGAAAAACTTAAATTTTAGGAAAAAATACTAGAAAATGATTAAATAACCTGCTTTCCTTTTCTGTAAAAATAACTTAGTTCCCTTTTCTGTGCTTAAAAAAAAATTGAAAATCTTAGATTTTAGAAAATAATATTGTAAAAATCAAAATGTTTGTGGAAATCATCGCTAGATACCCAGGAAAGCGAGCCATTAACAATCTTGAAATAAGTGAATGAAAAATGTTGAAAATCGTCTTTATGATCATTACTTAAATTAGGAAATTAAGAACAGAAAAAGTTTCTTAACTGAAAAGTTGATAGCTAAAAGCCTACCTAAAATACTAAAAACAATCAACCATATTTTCCCTAAATATATTCACAATTATTAAACGTTTTCTACTGATGAGTTGAAACAATATGAAACACTATCTGGAAATGTGATCATTTGCTGTAATCTAGCTAGATTATTTATGTTTGGTGTCAGGTAAAACACTTTCAGTATTGTAATTTTATTTTGGTTTATAAATAAGACATGATTTGACATCAAACTTGATAGCTACCAAGAGTGGCCTTCAGGTGAGTTTTAATTCTGAAAAACATTACTTTTTATATAATTAGTTTAATTACTTTCTAATTCAATGAAAAATGCTTTTCATTGTAGGTAATTCTAACATTCTATTTCTTCAGACTTAAGTCTCCTCAAACTGAGTTGAGTAGAATAAATACCTATGTTTTGGAGGTTAGTTCCTGTACTGCAATGGCTAAAGTGCAGAACTGCAGCTTTGAAGTAAGTGAGTTCAAATTCCAGTCATGCTAATGTTCACTTTTGAACTAATACTCTTGGAAAGGGATGAACCCCCTTATTCTCCTAGCTATGGGTTAAATAGTATCACTACTGTTCTTCTATAAGGATGGCTTTAGCAGGATTGGTTTGGTTTCTTTGTTTAATGGCATATCAACCTTTGCAGGTTATTTAATGCCAAAGCCATTCTCCTAGAAGAATAGTAGTGATACTATTTAACCCATAGCTGGGAGGATAAGGGGGTTCATACCTTTCCCAAGGGTATTTGCCTGAAAGTGAACATAATAGTGTGACTGGAGTACGAACTCGCTTACTACGATTCCGCAGTCTGTCGCTTTAACCATTCTACCACGGGGACACCCCGCTTTAGCAGGAAATAACCCATGAAGATTAATATGTCATTAAACAAAAATAAGCATACCTATGAAGGAAGGAGAATACTGGTCATTAAATTTGCCAAAATTTGAAATATTATTATAAACCTTATTCATAACCAATTTATTAGAAATTAAAGAAGAAGTTGGAGAAAATTCAATTTACAATTTGGGCTGCTTTGCTCCTTGGTCATGTTGACAATACATATGATTTACTTTTTTGTCATCTTATGGAGGCACATTTGGCATAATGCTTATCATCATAGAAATTGGCAAACCAGGTTCAAATCCTGGACAAGGTCAGCCCACTTGGCTGTGGCTGTAAAATACATTGACCCACCCACCACCAATGTCTCCTGGATATGACAAATAATCTAACAGTGAAGATCCAGTAATGCTTGAGCTTTGGGGAAATGCGGGGTACTCCTTCATTGGCATCACTCCCAGGTCCACTCCGGTCTGGAGTGGTAGTACCTGATATGTGTCAAATAGAACTGTTTGATCATTTAACTGTGTGTAAACAAATGACTGATGCTTAATTGAATTGTTAGTGATACATAGCAATACTTGGAACCATTTAACATTGTTGATTTATTCTAAATTGAATTGTTTGAAATAGAACTGTTTGATGGTTTAACAGTGTGTATGTAAAAAATGTGTTTACAAATCATATATTTAATAATATGTAAAAACAGGATTTGGCATTAAATAACCATAATGGTTGATATGCCATAAAACCAAACCAATAGCAATACTAATATGCAAACAGATAAGTTAGAACTCATTTAAAAATGAAATTACCTACAAACAATTAAATCAAAAATCACGCATCAATATCCATTTTAAAGTGTACAAACAAATGACTGATGTTAAATTGTCTGCAAAAAAGTGAGGTTAGGCTTGTGGAAAAATGCTATCAAAAAAATGTGTGTACAAATCATGTATTAAAAATATATGTATGAAGAGGAATTGGCATTAAATAACCCCAATGGTTGATATGCCATAAAACCTAATCTAGACTAGGTCATTTACTTTTCACTGGTACCTTTCAGAAAGGCATGAAATTATTAGTCATCTTTTCAGCTATGGGTAAATAACAGGGTCGACTTAGGACCAATATTAGTATATATGTAATATAGTAAGTTGGCCAACCATAGTAGTTAAAGGGTTACCTGAAAGTCTCCATTTTCAATAGCTACTACAGTAAGGTGTAGGGGAGAGTGCTACTTCTTTCCATGGATTGCTCCACTTACCCTTAATCCATACCTTATGGTGAGTGTTAAGCAAAGAGGTATCAAGTACCATTTTTGAGTCTTTTGTATGACTCGACCTGAGATTGAACCCCAGTCTCCCAGACCATTGGTAAACATTGAATAAATGGAAAGGAAGACAAACCTAACTCAAGGATTTAATACTTAATATCAGTGGCGACTCTAGCCTATTTTTGCTACTCGTGCCCCCCCCATGCTCTCTGTCAACTTCAGTTCCCAACCCGTGGTCCGTGGACCCAAAGTAAGTCATCATAGTTGCTATTGCGTGATTCTCCATTGTATAGCACAGATTGACAAACGTACCTTGCATGGTGTTTTTTTTTTTTGTAAACAATCAAGATACTATATAATTTGTAGTCGTGTTAATACAGTAGATAAGATAATTTTTTTTCCTTTCAAAAGTATAGAAGAAAAGAGAAGATGTTCATTACTATGATGAGAAAAATATGTTTATTAGAATAAAGAAACTGATGACAATATACACAGACACAGCTAGTAGTTCCAATTTCGCTTAAAATAAAGATTATTTGTTGAAAATGTATTCAAATAAACAAATTTTAGTTACAGAATGTAATATATGCAATATTCATTAAAGAAATAGACATCTGTTAGTGAAAAAACGAATTAAAACACTCCTTTTAACCAACATTTACCATAGCGATGATGATGACGTCGGCGACGGCTATAATCTGCTATCCCCCCCTCTCTCTCTCAGTCCCTCTCCCTCTTCCCAAGACAGTTGTCAGCAGTCTGATTGTGCTAATTTTTTTAGCACGGTATTCTGGCTTGCTTTTTCTATTGGCTACAGCCAAAAGCGAGATTTCGCTAACATTACTGTTATTATAAGGGTCTAGTGCCTGGCATGGATTACGCGTGTTCAACATTATAGCTGATTTTATAGGATGTTCAATGGATCTGACGGTGGCTGGACAAAGACCATCTGTTCAAAACAGCATCGTTGTATTATTCCCAGATATATTTATGAACTTTTGGCTACTTAGTTATCGAAACTTGAATAGATACGTAATTTAATTGAGATCAGACTAAGTATGTTTGCTTGAAATTAATGGATGATTTTTAATCCATTTTGAATAACATTGACCGAGTTATTGGTCGTGCCGGGCACGAGTAGCACTAGTCCCGTCTCCGCCCCTGAGATATATATATTATTGATACTAGTGGTATTAAAAGAAAGAATGCATAAATGTGCTTCTACAGTTAAAACTACATACATATTGTTCTATTAACAAGCAGTATGTAAAAAGAAATAGGAGGCTTACTTTATAAGTGTAGATAATATTGTCTCATGGCTTTATTTTTTGCTGCTAGGATTCGAAACAATATTTCTGCTCGTCAAGGACCAGGAGCTAAAAGAAGTTGTGGATGGATGTCTAGAACTGTCACGTGACACCCTATGTGGCCTCTAATTGGACATGTAAATTATCTAAGGGGAGTAATTAATTTGTTGTAACTCTACAATACGTTACAAACAGAACAAGTGCACTTCATGGGTTGTAATGTATTCAGTCTAGAAGGAAAACTGAATTGGAACCAGTCATACTCATCCACTTAAGAAATGACCTTGTGATGCATCCTGTTTATGAAGAAGGGGTTGGGTAAATACATACTATTTACTCATCCGATTATGTGTTTTGCTTTTTACTTTTATTTTGAAATAAAAAGCTAATTGGAATTTCTTTCTCGGCTATGACACTAAACTGCATTCAGTGGTGAGGCTCCAGTTCTAGAAAGTGTGGAGTTACTACTTTGTCATTTCTCTCTAGTTGACTCTGACCTGGAGTGGTTTGGTTTGGTGTCTTTGTTTAATGATATCAACCTTCGTGGGTTATTTAATGCCAAAACTATCCTTTTTATAAGGACAGAAGTGGTACTATTTAACCCATAGTTAGGAGGATAAGGGGGTTCATACCTTTCCTAAGAGTATTTGTCGAAAAGTGAACATAATAGCGCGACTGGAGTTTGAACTTACTCACTATGATCCTACAATCCAGTGTTTTAACCATTACACTCTGCGGACACCCCTGACCTGTAGTGGTTTGTAAAACTATAATTGTTTGCAGATGATTATTGTTAAATTATTTTAAACCATGTAATTGTTTGCAAAAAAAGATCTGATTTTGGCAGTAAATGACTCAATAAGGATTGACATTCCATCAAAACAACCAACCAAAACTAAAATTTACATAAACAACATTAAATAAAATTCTAAAATGATGAAAAAAAAATACTTGGAAAAATTAATAATTGACCCTTTTTGTCAATAAAAATGAAACAAATAACATAGGCTATTGGGTATGGTTTAGTTTATTTAATGGCATATCAACCCCTGAGAGGTTATATAATACTGAAATTTGATTCCTGTTTTATTATCATGCTTTTTTATTTGATTGGTTTGGTTTCTTAGTTTCTAATGGCATATCAACCTTTATTGGTTATTTAATGCCAAATCTATTCTCCTAGAAGAACAGTAGTTGTACTATTTAACCCATAGCTGGGAGGATAAGGGGGTTCATACCTTTCCCAAGGGTATTTGCCCGAAAGTGAACGTAATAGCGCGACTGGAATACAAACTCGCTTACTACGATTCCGCAGTCCATCACTTTAACCATTACACCACGAGGACACCCCCCCTTTTTATTTGATTATAATAATGATGTTAGTCCATGACTATGTGGTTTCAATTATTCTTATCTAATAGCAATAATTTGCATACTATTATATGGAAGCGGGGAGTCTCTGTGGTATAATGGCTAATGTGCTGGACTGAGGCCTCAACATAAAAAAGTTTCATTCCAGTGGTATGTTCACTTTTGGACTAAAACCACCCGCAGAAAAAATATGAACCCTTTATGCCCCACCCCCTGCAATAGGTTGAGTAGTATTGCTGCTGTTCTTCTACATGAATAGCTTTGTCAGTAAACAATTATAGCTTCATGTAACTATTCTTAATGCAAATATTTTGCATATCATAATTATTGTATCAAGTAATGTTATCTGATACAAACAGATCTATTTGACCCATAAATGCGACTCTAATATGTGCTACCACTCCAGTTTAGAGTAGACCTGGATGTGTTGGCAATGAAGGGGTAATCTACTCTCTTAAGAGCTTCAGAACTGGAGCCTCACCATTAGATGTAGTTTAGTGTCATACTCAGGACACAATTTTTTGGGGTGATACAGTCAGTGTTTTCTCAGCCCTGATTTACAAGGCGGATAAATAAAGGAGTCGTCACTGTTATTATAAATTGAGGAGTCCATTTGAGGCGCTGTTGAATACACTGACTGCATCTCTTCTGACTTACCAGACTTTCTAAACAAGTGTCCTGGATATGACACTAAACAAACTGATGGCAAGGCTCCAGCAATGCTAGAGCTTTGGGGAATGCAGAGAACCTCTTCATTGCCATCACTCCCAGGTCCACTCTGGCCCGGAGTGGTAGCACCTGATAGTGTCCTATCTATTGGTCAAATAGAACTGTTTGACATTGAAACTGAGTGCCAGCAAATGACTTATGCTAAATTGAATTGTTTGAAATAGAACTGTTTGGTCTTTTAACTGTGTGTAAAAAAAGAAAAATAAGCTTAAGCTCATTTAAATGTTATTTACAAAATGTGTTTACAAATATTCTAGTATAATAATAAATGACTTTATTATAAAACAAATTTAACTTTAATTTTAGAACATAAACAACAAAATAAGAAGTTAAACACAAAACAGTAAATTTACTCAATATGGCTGCTATATTATCCATTTATTATATCAACATGCCCTTGAAACGATTTGCATGTCTTCAAAATAAATTCTTCAGACCTTTTATTCCATTCCTCCTCAATAGCAGTCAGTATTTGGATTGGAAATTGCATTAGTTTTGTTTTCGAAAACACCCCATATTGTATAATCAAAGGGGTTAAGGTCTGGGCTTGATGAAGGCCATAAAGAAACTCCAATTATTTTGGAAATTTTTTTTGGCTTGATTTCAGCATTAAGCAAATCATAGATTCTTTGTCGTTTCTGTTCTTGCTCACTCATTGGGCAGAATTTTAACGAAAAAGGGCTTGAATAATAAAGTTAATCTTGAAAAATCAGATTTATCATGTTCTTTACAAACATTGAACTAATCAGACTAAAAAATGTTATAAAATTTATTCCATGTTTTGCTTCCTCACCTTGTATTTAATATATATGTATAAAGAGGATTTAGCCATAAATAACCTACAATGGTTGATATGCCATAAAACCCAACCAAACCAAATCTTATATATTTAATATATATGTATAAAGAGGATTTAGCCATAAATAACCTACAATGGTTGATATGCCATAAAGCCAAACCAATCATATGTACTAATTCCCCAACCCTGCCTGCAGTAAACCTCCACAAGGTCAAACAGCTTTAAATGAGAATAGGAGGTTGTAGAACATTTTGTTATTCTACCTTTTAAACTTTTCAAAACTCTGTCCTGTCAGTGGGACTTAGTATATGCTGACTGTATCCTATGCAGAAGAGTAAGACCCCCCACCCCACAAAAAAACTGTATTCTGGGTATGATGCTAAACTAGATCTGGTGGTGAGGCTCCAGTTCTTGATCTTTGGAGAGTGTGGAGTTACTGCTTTATCATCATTCCTCTAAGGTTCACTCTCTCCTGGTGTTAGAATACCTGTCAAGGTCAAATAGATCTGTTTGAAAATTATTAGTATTGAATAAGAATATATGAAAACATAACTGTAAATAAATTATTATTATTAAATAGAAATAATGGTGTAATGGTTATCATCGTAGGAAATGGACACGGTGAATTGAGTTCAAATCCTGGACCTGACTGATTGCATTTCACATAGCACTAATACCCTTGGGAATGGTATGAATCCAATTATTCTCCCTCCAGCTATGGGTAAATAGTAGGACAGACTGGGTTCTTCAGCCTTGGTTCGGCAACTAGTCTAGGAGAAGAAAAACTCTGAATTCAAACCTGTTAAACTCCACTTAAAAATTGACCTTGTGTCATATCCTGCCTGAGCGGAGGGGTTGGTAAATAGGATTAAATAGAAATAATTATTTGAAACCATATAATTGTGTATAAATTATTAGATAGGAATACTTGAAACTATACCATTGTGCAAATGGTTTGTATTTGATAGGAATACTTAATGTCATAACTATATTACTCTTAATAAATAAGTACACAAAAATATAAATATAGATGTACAATGAACATTATTTCCTAACCTCAAAAGCATAAAGTAGGTCTAGCAGGTTTAATTGCTTGCAAACACATGACTGATATTAAATTGAATTGTTCGTGTTACATAGCAATACTTGAAGTCATTTAACTGTGCGAAAATGAATCAGTAATATTGAATAAAATTATTAGTGTTAAATCACAAGACAAAACCATTTAACTGTATGCAAATAAATGAGCTCAGGCTTGTTTAAAATGTTACTACAAACTATTCTTTTGCAAATCATGTATTTAATATATATATATATATATATATAAGATTTGTCATTAAATAACCTATAAGAGTTGATATGCTGTAAAATCCAACCAACCAACTCAGGCAAGTTCAACATGCCTTTTAAATCACTTGGTCATCAATAAAATATGCCATTAATCATTCACATCTAATGTTGTCAAGAATATCACTGTTCTTTAGACAAATCCGAGAGGATATTTTCTACTCAATAGGCCTTTGTAAGGGATCAACCTCAATCTCATCAAGAATCTTTAAGTGAATTTCTTGGCCACCTGCCAAATTCATCTTTTTGTTAAGCAAAGTTTTCCGACCCGTGTACAGCTCCAAGGATGAGATGTTTGTGCAATCAGTTTCTTCACCAACAAGTTGGCCATTAAATGCCCCCCCCCCAATGCAATTATTTATGCATGTGCACAACACTGTATGGAAAACATCAAGAAAATTAATTAAAAAAAAACGAAACAAAAAATTTTCATGATTGTTAATACTGTTAGCATTTATCAAGGGAAATATGTATGGTTTTTTTGGGGGGTGGGGCTTTGTTTTGTTTTTTTTTTCTGAGGAAAAATACTCATCTGCTGAAAACAAGAAAAAAAAAAGTTGGTCGATCTATTATAAGACATGCTTTTAATGTGTAGTCGCACACACACTCTTGCCTTGTCAGTAATGTTTAGAATGCCCTGACTCTCTCCCCTGTAGAGGGGGTGGTGGTGGAGATAAGAACCTACTAAAAAAGGGTGTCTTGAGCATGACCCTATACTGTATCCAATAGTAAGACTCCAATTCTGGAGCTCTGGGGAGTGTGGGATTTCGTTATTGTTGACATTACTCCCAGGTCCACATTATGGGTTAAATAGATCTGTTTGAAAATTATTAGGAATATATGAGACCACAATTATGTGCAAATTATTTGTATTATTAAGAGTAGTTAATTAAGGCTATGATTATTTATAACGGATTATTTTTAATTACTTTAAACCATATAACTGCTTGTAATACTTAAAACCATGTAATTGTGTGCAAACAAATGATTATTATTAAATAATAGTTATTTGAAAACTTTATAATTACTTAAAAAAAACTGACTTCAGCATTAAATAACATTGACCAAGATTGGCATGCTGTAAAACCAACAAATACGCACACACACACAGAGTGTATTTGAAAAGTAACAGTTTAAGTGTCACAAACAATTTATTTCAGTTAAAAACAACAGACTACATGGTTTCCCCTTCAAGAATAATTCTACTCGAGTCTCATGCATTTTCCTCTCTTTCTCTGCCATGCTCTATGCACTACTGGAAAGATTCTGCTGGCATGATACTCTGCTTCATCTTTATGAACCTTTTGATGGCCTCCATTCCTTCAAAACTGGTTTCCTTGAGTTTGGAGAAACGGAGAAGTCACATGGAGCAAGATCAAGTAAATTGGGAACTTGTTCCAGTACAGTGATGTTCCTCTTGGTCAGGATCTGCCGGATGTTCAGGGTATTGTGAGGAGACGCATTGTCATGTTGATTTGTTCTACCACAACTCTCATCTCTTCTCATGCACGGAGTAGAACATATGCTGCAAGATCTTGTTAACTTGCTAATTAATCATCTGACCCTGTGGCAAAAACTTGCTGTGGATGATACTCCTTACATCGAAGAGTGTGCTCAACATGACTTTGCCAAGGTCAAAGAAAGCAAGACAATAAGTGTTCTTGTTTCTGTGTCCTATTCAAAAATCCATGTCTTCTCACCAGTGATGACTATGAAGCAAATCTGGTTCAGTTTGAAGACGCTCAATGAAGTCCTGATAACCCTGCACGCACAGACTTTCTACATGCCCAAATCTTTGGTTGAAAATCTTTCAAACATTGTCCTTTTTCATGTCTAGCTGACTTGCAATCATTTCAACAGTCAACTGACAATCACCACACACTATTTGCTTTGACCTCAGTCTTGCTTTTTGAAGGCCTCCTGCTCCTGGAGTCATCTTTCACCACCTTGCACCCCTCTTGGAACCTCTTGTGCTTCTCAAAAACACATGTATGACATTCTTATCTCCATACACTTGCAATTTTTTTTTTCTAAAGTAGTTAAAGGAACTTAAGAATTTTGTGAATTGTGGAATGATATTGAATATACTATTTCATAGCTCTCTCACTCTCATTCTCTTCTTGGTTGTGTTAAAATATGTTCAAATAGTATCGAAGCTGAAGTTGTTATTTACCAAGACAGAAATAAACACTGAATAAAAATTTAACTTTTTCCAGAATAAGAGTTATTTTCAAAAAGTATGAAGAATGAAGCTGTATTTACCAAGACAGAAATGCATAGTGAATAAAACATTAATTTTCTTTAAAAACCCCCCAACTTCCTTTGGCAATCAATTAAGTTATTCCCATGAGTTATTCTTTGGCCAAAACACTTCTGAAACTTCTCTTCAACATTTGGATTTCCCTTTACATTTATTAAGTTTTAAAAAAGGCAGTCATGTGATTACATCATATATGGGTGGTAAATGTATATTTTGCATAATTTGCTTGAATTTTAATTAGTAATGTGACACATTCTGATATCACCATCAGACTGTAACTTAATACATGTGAGTGTATCATGACATTAAAAGAATTTTCTTTCAAACAATATAGAGTTAAGTCAGCCATGAACATTAAAGGAATTTACAGTACAAAGTGCTTTCAAAAAAGTGTTAATACAGAAACAAACAATGACTGAAACCTTGGTCTTTTTTTTTTTTTTTTTTTTTTTCTTCAATATTTATTCCAGTGAGTTCTCAATTGGTCAAAACATCTCTGAAACACCTCTTTTGGCATATTGGGAAACTGCTTTGTTGTACTGCTATTATTGTCTTTCACATCCTCAAAGTTTACCTTATCCTGGATAGGATACTAAGATACATCTGATGATGAGGTTCCAATTCTGAAGCTGTGTGGAGTATTTCTTCATTACTATTACTTCCAGGTCCACTCTGACTGAGTGATTGTACCTCTTAGTCTTATCTATGGATTAAATAGAGCCATTTGAAAATTGTTAGTGTTGGATAGAGATATGTGAAACCATATAACTGCATATATTGTGTTAAATAGGAATACTTGCTACCATATATCTGTCTGCAAACAAATGATTATTATAGACAAACAAAGGTACAATTTTAAAAAAATGATTATCATAGAAAATTGAAAATATGTCATTATAATTGCATATTATAAAGAGATAAAATTTTAGCATTAAATAACCCATAAAGAGTTGATATGCCATTAAACAAACCAAACCAAATCTTTCTCTTCTTCCTCTCTTTTCTTCCTTTCATTCTCTTTTCTTTCTTGTTCTTTTCTCTCTTCTTTCTCTTTTCTTTTTCTCTGTCTTCTCCTCTATTATCATTAAGCACTTAAAAAGGAATCAAATTTTAGTATTAGATAACCCATAAAGAGTTGATATGCCATTAAACAAATAAACTAAACCAAACCTTTCTCTTTTGTCTTCTCTTTACTTTTCCTTCATTTCTCTTCTCTTTCCTTTTTCTTTTTCTTTCCTTTCTTTTTCTTTCCTTTCTCTTTTTCTTTTTCTTTCCTTTTTCTTTTTCTTTCCTTTTTCTTTTTCTTTCCTTTTTCTTTCCTTTTTCTTTTTCTTTCCTTTTTCTTTTTCTTTCCTTTTTCTTTTTCTTTCCTTTTTCTTTTTCTTTCCTTTCTCTTTTTCTTTCCTTTCTCTTTTTCTTTCCTTTCCCTTTTCTTTCCCTTTTCTTTCCTTTCTTTCTTTCCTTTTTCTTTCCTTTCTTTTTCTTTCCTTTCTCTTTCTTTCCTTTCTCTTTCTTTTTCTTTCCTTTCTCTTTCTTTTTCTTTCCTTTCTCTTTCTTTTTCTTTCCTTTCTCTTTCTTTTTCTTTCCTTTCTCTTTCTTTTTCTTTCCTTTCTCTTTCTTTTTCTTTTCTCTTTCTTTTTCTTTTCTCTTTCTTTTTCTTTTCTCTTTCTTTTTCTTTTCTCTTTCTTTTTCTTTTCTCTTTCTTTTTCTTTTCTCTTTTTTCTTTTCTCTTTTTTCTTTTCTCTTTCTTTTTCTTTTCTCTTTCTTTTTCTTTCCTTTCTTTCTTTTTCTTTCCTTTCTTTCTTTTTCTTTCCTTTCTTTCTTTTTCTTTCCTTTCTCTTCTCTTTCTTTTTCTTTCCTTTCTCTTCTCTTTCTTTTTCTTTCCTTTCTCTTCTCTTTCTTTTTCTTTCCTTTCTCTTCTCTTTCTTTTTCTTTCCTTTCTCTTCTCTTTCTTTTTCTTTCCTTTCTTTTTCTTTCCTTTCTCTTTTCTTTCCTTTCTCTTTTCTTTCCTTTCTCTCTCGTTTCTTCTCTATTTCTGTCTTCTTCTCTTCTATTATCATTAAGCATTTACAAAGGAATCAAACTTTAGTATTAAATAATCCATAAAGAGTTGATATGCCATTAAACAAATAAACCAAACCATCAAATTTTATCATCGAAATGAATTTTCACTTTTAGAAAGAACAAAGTCACACTTGAAAACTTAGCTAAAGAGACTTTTTATTCAGAATGAACATATTTAGCAGCAGTAAGAAATAATCATGTCACTGCTTTATACTACAAATTTTTTAAAAATTTTTTGATGACTTAAAGAATTGTTAACTTATAATTATGAGATTTATAATAATCATTAAAGAAAATGTTGGGCTGTAATTGGAACATAAACACAGAAATCATGAACAGTGGAGAGCTGCCAAGATATGAAACTGGCCAAGATGACTGTTATATGTGAAGGGGCTAACTGCAATGGCTTATCAAATAATTGCAGTGGGTAAAGGAACCAGTTGTGATAGTGCCATAATAATAATTATAAGGAACTGAGCAGAGAGTCTTTCATTATTTCTTTTTTTTTCTCTCATTAACAGATTCAGAAATAATATCAATCATAAATTCAATTATACAGAGTATTTTGAACCATATCCAAAATCATGACATTTAATAGAAAATATTTTTAAGACCCAAAAGAAACAGTTTAGTGAGTTTTGAGAGTGCTGCACTTGTACATACCTGTGTTGTGCCAAACTGCTGGGTTGAGAATTATTTTTCAAATTGCTACTGACTTGTTTAGATGTCATCATATATTATATCAGATGCTCAGTTGTCTTCATCTGATTTCTGAAATTTGAATAATTTAAAACTTTAGTCTTGATATTTTGAATCACCAAGTATATTCAACCTTTTTTCTATTTTCAGCTTTGTGCAAAAAATTATGTTACTATAAGTAAGTAAAGTTGGCTACCTTAGTCAAGGGTGACCCGAAGGCTCCCTTTTCGATAGCTACCACACTGAGGTGTAGGGGAGGGTGCTACTCCATTCCCTAGATTGCTCCACTTTAGTCTTGATCCTTACCTTATAATGCTGAGTGTTAAGCAAGGCGGCATCAAGTACTATTTTTTGAGTCTTTGGTATGACTTGACCTGGGATTGAATCCCAGTCTCCCGGACCATTGGCGAACACTTTACTCATTAGGCCAATGGCCCGGTAGTATAATAATAATTACTAACTATAATAAAAAATATGATAATTACATAATAATTACAGTTTTTAACAGCATAAGGCACACCTTTTTTCCCTAGAAGTACTTTACTTTTAAAATTCCTCAGCATCTTATATGCCATATGTAGGTTTAAAATTTGTGATGGTTGGCCAAAATTAGGTACCTGGCGACTCCTATTAGCTTAGGCTTTAAAGTAACCTATTGTCATTATTTAAAAGGCTATCATGCCGATTAAAAGTGTTATCACTGATAATATGCATTATATTAATTTCATCATGTTTAATATTAGTACTTTGTTTCTTTTTTGCTTGATTTACCTTGTTGAAATTGGGGTGCGTCTTATATGCCATCTAATACGGTATAATAAAAGGTTATATTACTATGATTATGAGTGCACATATGATTGCATGTAATTGGAGTTATTATAATATTGAATAGGAATACTTAAAATCATATAATTGTGTGTCAATATGAGTTTAAAGCCTAGATGAGGCTGTTTGTATTTCACATAGCATTAATACCTTTGTGAATGGTATGAAGCCAACTATTCTCTCTCCAGTTATGGATAAATCATTGGGCAGACTGGGTTCTTTAACCTTGGTATGGCAATTAGTCTAGAAGAAAAATTCTTGAATTCAAACTCTACTTAGGAATGGAACTTGTGTTGCATCTTGCTGTTGCAGAGGAATTGAGTGTGTGTGTATGTGTATATATATATATATATATATATATATATACAGTTATCCTCTTCAGTGTGGCTAGACACATAGGACGCTTGAAGCTGGGATCAATGAGTGTGTGTTTGTTTGTGCAGACAAATGACTATTATAAACAAATAGTACAATTTGTAGAGTGCTCCTTCATCGCCATTACTCCCATGTTCACTCTGATCTGGGTGGGTAGCACATGTTAGTGTCCCATCTATGGGTCAAATAGATCTTTTTGGAAATCATTAATACTGAATAGGTCTACTTGTAAATCATACACTTGTATGCAAATCATTTTTATTAAAACTATTTTCTTTACATTACAGGTGCATATTTTAATAAACATTATTTTCCTCATGAAATTAGACTGGCTTTTTAGAAAGTACTGCGGGCTACAGTTTGACTGCGTTATGCCATGAGTTGCTCACCTCCTGTGGATGTGTTGGTTTATTTTAAAAATAAATAGCAGAGGGAAAAAGAATGCTTCTTTTATGTTCTAGTGTTCTTTGTTTTTTTCTTATCTATGCTTGTATACTATTACAGTTCATTCCAATTTGGCCAGATTAGCTGTAATTTCCATTCCTGGTTAATTCTTCTGGAGTCTTGAATGCTTCATGATTTCAAATTGTTTACTCAATGTTGGTTGTTAATGGGAAATTTGCTTATAGCATTCTCTTCTCTTTGTCTATCGCCCAGTCGGCTGGGTCTGTAGAATACACCAACTGTATCTCTACAGAAGGGTAAGATCCCACTCTCCACAATGAGTATCCAGGATATGACATTAGACAATCTGATGGTGCGGCTCTAGTAATGCTGGAGCTGTGGAGAATGCAGAGTACTTCATTGGCATCGGTCCTAGATCTACTTTGGCCTGGAATGTTTTCTAAGCCCTGACTGACAAGGTGGATAAATAAAATGGGTTGTCACAGTTACTATAAATTGAGGAGTTCGTTTCAGGTTTTATGTACTAATTCCAGTCCAGTCAGCTGGGGCGCTATAGAATACACTGACTGCATCTCTACAACAGGGTAAGACTCCTCCAACAAGTGTCCTGGATATGATATCAAACAATCTGATGGTGAGGTTTCAGTAACGCTGAGTACCTCTTCATTGCCATCACTCCCAGGTTCACTTTGGTCTGAAGTGCTAGCACCTGATAGGGTCCTATCTATTGGTCAAATAGAACTGTTTGACATTTAAACTGAGTACAAACAAATGACTTATTAGAAATAGAACTGTTTGATCATTTAACTGTGTGTAAATAAATGACTGATGTTTTATTGAATTGTTAGTAATACTTAACAATACTTGGAAATATTTAACTTTGTTGGCTTATGCTAAATTGAATAGTTAGAAATAGAACTGTTTGATCATTTAATTATGTGTATCTAGAAAATGTGTTTACAGATCTAATTTGATATATATGTAAAAACAGGCTTTGGCATTACCCACAAGGGTTGATTTGCCATAAAACCCAACTCAGCCAAACTCCTTGTTGATGTTTAGAATAGATTTTGTATCCCTGCTTTTTTACCTGATTTTTTAATGCACAATAAATAAACGTTACATGGACAAATTTACTTAGACAAATTTTTTATCTTAAATTCACTGCTTAATCATCAAATATTTTTCTACCCTGCTCAAAAAGAGAAGGAAATCCTGGGTATGACATTTAACTGCATCTGATAGTGAAGCTCCAATTCTGGAGCTCTGAGGAGTGTTGAGTACCTCTACAATGCCATTACTTGAAGGTCCACTCTGATACAGACTGGTGGGACCTGTTAGGGTCTCCTCTATAAGTCAAATAGATCTGTTAAATATTATTATAATTATATTCAATAGGGCCAAGTGCAATCAAAAACCTTTTTAGAAACAATTACACTATGTAAATATTAACATTCAATGGATGCAATTCCCTAACCTCTTGGCATAAAATATCTCTAGACAGGTCAACATGCTATTTTAATCAAATAGTTTTTTTTCTAATTTTGAAAATATACAGCTTGTAATGCAGAAACTGACCAAAGCAAAAAAAAAAAAAAAAAAAATTGTGTAGTGATAAAATCAGTGGAAAACATTAAAAGCCAAAGCATTTGTTTTTAAATATCACCCTCTTGGCATTTCTGTTGTGGAAATAAAATGGTTGATGAATAATCCATATACAGTGTCACCTTTTAACAGTTTTTTTCATAGAATGTTAATTTTCTTCTACATCAAAGATACCAGAATTTTATTGTTCCTAGAACATACAATCATAACAGATATTATTATGTATTAGTTATTACCAAACTCTGCAGCATTAAAACTCTAAACTAAAATAAAATTACTGATCCACTCTGACCTGGAGTGGTAGTACCTGTTAGGATCCTATCTATCATTCCAAAATATCTATTAAAAGATTTGTATTCAGTCGGAGTGCACAAACAAACTCTTAAGAAACAAATGTAAATATGAGTGTACAATGAATGCACTTACCTAACTTCTAGGCATGAAATAATCCTTGATGGGTTGATATGCCATTAAAATAAATCAATCATATATGAAATTGTAACACAGCTGTAAGTTTAATCAAATATAAAATTGTATCAATATATATAAGGGTTGTATTTATTTTTGGACTGCTGCATATGTTTTGGTGACATCATCTATTTAATCTTATTTATATCTATCATCGGGACATTGGCCCAGCGGTTAGAGTGTTCGCCAATGGCCCGGGAGACCTGGGTTCAATCCCAGGTCGAGTCATACCAAAGACTTTAAAAATGGTACTTGATACCACCTTGCTTAACACTCAGCATTATAAGGTACGGTTCAAGGGTAAAGTGGAGCAATCCTGGGAATGGAGTAGCGCCCTCCCCTACACCTTGGTGTAGTAGCTATCGAAAAGGGAGCCTTCGGGTCACCCTCGACAATGGTCGCTAACTTTACTTACTTACTTATATCTATCATTATATAAGTATCAATTTGTTCATATCTATTTACCAATTTAATGACCTGTGGAGTATACAAATTAATTTTCTAAACCAAAAATACTAAGATTTTATTTCTACTGAAACCTTATGCAATAAAAACAAATATCATTAGGTATTATGGATTACTAAACTCTACAGTATTGAAACTGTTACCAAAAAATGTGTTACAGCCGAAAAGTAAGTACATCTCTTATATGTACTTATAGTTTCATTTTAGTTTCTGTAGAGTTTGGCAATGAATAATACCTAATGTTTAAATTATATAATAATCCTTAAGAAATAAGAAAATTGCTCTGTTTTTGGTTTAGAAGAAAAACTTTTTATAAAAATCTCTTTGGAGTCTACTTATGGTTTGGTTTAGATTCTTTGTTTAATGGTATAACAAACCTTGTGGGTTATCTAATGCCAAGTCCATTCTTGTAGAAGAACAGTAGTGGTACTGTATGAGGTTTGGTTTAGATTCTTTGTTTAATGGTATAACAAACCTTGTGGGTAATTTAATGCCAAATCCATCCTTGTAGAAGAACAGTTATGGTGCTATTTAACCTCTAGCTGGTGGGATAAGGGTGTTTATACCTTTCCCTAAAGGTATTAGTTTGAAAGTGAATATAATAGAGAGACTCACTTACTACATTGTTGTTATCCAGCACTTTAATCATCATGCCTCTGAGTCTTCCCATTTATTGATGGGTGATACTGTTGGTGTTTATGTACAGGTAGATATTGTAAACAGCTGAAGAATTTGGTCTCATTGCAGGCATTTCCTTGTCTTTTCACAATCTATTTAATGTTTACTATTTCCTGTGTCTTGCTAGACATTACATATTTCTTGAAATTGCTTCACCTTGAAATAAAGAATTTTTTTTTTTCAAGTTTCATACTATAAAAAAATGATGCCACTATTTGAATAATTTTGCAATTGCATTGCACTTATATTGAAAACATTTCTCTGCATTTTCTAGTTTATGTTCAATATTTCTTGATAAGATGAAGTAAAGGTAAATGATCCTCTGCCTCCAGAAGGAAATGTAAATAAAGTTTATTTTCATTTATTTTATAGAATTAAAATAACTAAAGACAAAATGTTAAGTACTTCCATAGAGAAGAAGGGTCACATGACAGAAAGAATAGGGTCATTATTAAAAGGAAATTTTTGTCGCAAGTACATTACCAGAACATTCCAAGGTACCTCAGGTGGTATAATGGCAAGCCTTTATGAGTCTCATTGAGTGCTCTGTTAATATGGCCTTGTGCCACATCTGAGCTGAATGCTTAGTAAATTACTACATTACCAGAACATTTCATGTTACCCTTGTGAAAAGTACCAATCCCCTTACCTCCGCAGCTATAGGTTAAATGATTGGTGGGTTATGTTTTATGACGTATCAACTGTTGTAGGTTATTTAATGCCAAATCCTTACCTCCGCAGCTATGGGTTAAATGATTGGTGGGTTATGTTTTATGATGTATCAACTGTTGTAGGTTATTTAATGCCAAATCCTTTTTATTCACATGCACACATATATAGTTTGTAAACAAATAGTTTGTAGGTAACATTTTTAAATGGATAAAGCTCATTGTTAAATGGTTTCAGGTATTTCTATCTAATACTAATAATTCAATTTAATATTAATATTAATCATTTGTTTGCACACATTCCCCAGTCAGCTGGGGCTGTAGAATACACTGACTGCACCTCTGCAGAGGGGTAAGAGACCCCCCCCCCAACGAGTGTCCCAGATATGACAGAAAGCAATCTGATAGTGAGGTTCTGCTAATACTGGAGCTTTGGGGAATGCGGAGTACCCCTTCATTGTCATCACTCACAGGTCCTCTCTTGCCCTGAGTGGTAGCACCTGATAGGGCCCTATCTATGGGTCAAATAGAACTAAACTGCGTACTCATGTTAAACTGAATTACTTCTACAAGGATGGCTAGTGAGCAAACTTGTGTTACAGACCATAGTAAGTATAAGTTTGATCTGTTTGTATGAGGCTTGTTACTTTTTTCTCTTTTTTTTTACAAAGCAGAAAATAAGAGCTAACAAGGTGAATTCATGGTTATTACATTAAATTGCATCTGATGTCGAGGCTTCAGTTTAGAACTTAGGGGAACAAGGTGACTGTAGTTGAGGGCAACCAGAAGGCTCCCTTTTCAATAGCTACTACACTGCAGTGTAGGGGAGGGCATAACTTCTTTCCTTGGATTGCTCCACTTTATCCTTGATATGTACCTTTTATTGCTGAGTGTTTAGCAAGGAGATATCAAGTACCATTTTTAAAGTCATTGGAATGACACGACCTGGGATTCAACCCAGCCCCTTTAGTACCATTACTCTCAGGTTTACTGTGACCTGGAGTGGTAGAACATGTTAGGGTCTCATCTATGTGTCAAATAAAACTATTCAATTTTTTACTAGGGATTATTATTAAATAGAAGGATTAGTGTAAGATAGCCACACTTGGAATCATTTAACTGTGTGTAAACAAATAATTAATATTAAATTAGATCATAATTGTTGATAGATAAAATTACTACTGTTAAATAGCAATACTTGAAACCATTTAACTGTGTGAAAACAAATGATTCCTCTCAAAAAGAATTATTAGTGTTCGATAGCAACACTTGAAACCATTTTACTGTGTGGAACAAATGATTAATGTTAAATGGAATTAGTGTTGGCTATCAATAATTGAAACCATTTAACCGTGTACAAACAGATAAGCTCTGGCTCCTTTAAAAATAAAGTTACCTACAAACTATTCGCTTACAAGTCAAATGTATGAACAGGATTTAGCATTAAATTTCCCACAAGAGTTTATATGCCATAAAACACAACCAAACCAACAGGGCGGAGGTGAGAAATTTGATCTGTCAATTGGAAATGTAGTAACAATGAAAGCAGCAAAAATAACTATTGAAATAACTAATTTCAAAATTACAGAAAGTAATTTTCAGAGGTGTTTTTATTAAATTACACTTTCTAATTACTTTATCTTTGTTCTTCAACCAATTTTTTGTGTATTTTTTTATTTGCCAGATAAAAAAATAGAAGAAAAAAAAATTAAGTGAGAAAGAAAAAAAAAATACAAGCCATTCATGGAACTTGCTAAACAATTATTATTTAATGGAAAAAAAAACAAAAAAACTGAAAAAAAACAAAAAAATGAAATAAAACAGGAATTCTTCTTAGCTGTAGCCATGACAGGTACTATTGTGTGGCTGCACTACCTGGACTTCAATGAAGCTCTTGAAGAAAAAACTAGATGAAAACTATTAAAGGATACTGCCTGTTGTTTTGAACAAATCTTGGAAGCAGCACCACATAAAACAGTAGCTGTATGGTTACTTCCTATCTTACAAACAATCCAAGTAAGACAAACAAGACATATTGGACACTACTGGAGAAGTAGGGTTGAAGTCAAAAGTGACATTCTCCTGTGGACTTCTATGTATGGTTACACTGCAAAGACTTGTATGGACACTGGATGCCATCTGAAGAATCTGTCAAGTTTGATGTCCCATAGGAATGGATGATGAGTCAAGGGAATCCATGCTGTCGGCATGATCCATGATGTAACTCTTTTTTCTTTTTTTTTTTTGACTCTCTGAAATTAGAATTTAATAAATTTAAAAGTAGAAAATGTTTAAACTTAATTTGAGTTGGACTAAATAGAAAACATAGGATGCAGTTTTGGTAATATTACTTGTGTTTTTTGGGTTTTTTAAAATTTTTTTATGTCATTGAAATTGGGATGAGGTGTGAAGTTTCTAAATCCATGAGTCTTCTGTATCCTCAACACAGTATTCTGTTCACCCAAAATAAACATGGGCAGTAAATAAATAAAAAGTAGGATGGGGTGGAATAGTAAATATCAAACATTAGCAAAAATTTCCTGCATTTTTTCTTTTTCTTTTTTTTTTTTTGTTTTGTTATTATATCTTCAGTCTCTAGTTTAAAAAGAATTTGGGGAGGGGGAATTTCTGCAAACACCAATTATACAAATATATTTATTCAACTCCCTCCACATGAGCAGGATGTGACACATGGTCAATTTTTAGTGGAGTAAAGCAATTTTTAATTGAGTTTTCTGTCTATATATGTTTCTACATCAAGGTTAAAGAGCCCAGTTTGCCATACTATTTATCCATAGCTGGAGAGAGAATAATTGGATTCATACCTTTCCTAAAGGTATTAGTGTTATGGGAAAATGCAAACAGCCTTGTCCAAGATTTGAACTTGGGTTGCCATGTCCATTTCCTATAATTGTAACTATTACACCATAAGCACCTCCTAAAGTACATATTTACTCAATGTAGATTATGAAGAAGTGCTACAAAAAATTCTTTGCTCAACCAAGATAAGTAACTTTTGTTGGAGTTTTAAATAGCCCTATCAATGGAGCTTAGAATATGCCACTTGTATCTTCTGCTGAGAAGTAAGCCAAAGATCCAACTGCCCTGTAGAAGTCACTGCTCTAACATGCAGAATAAACAAGAATAACAACACTTACCGGCTCAGCGGTAACTCAATACCAAACTCGTAACACCTGAGATATATATATATATACACACACTAATATGCCCACTCACTGGGCCAGCAACTAATCACTGTCCAAGGAATGGACTTGGCCAACTTCGAATAGTGGAACATCCCAATGTCTATATAATCTCACTTCAAATTGTAATTCATGATTACGCATGTGTGCACTGACTCATTGCTAATGAGCTTTACGATAGAATTCCAACATGGTGCTGCAGACAGGATTCGAACCTGTGTGGGCGATAACCATTGGATTTCGTATCCATCATCTTGACACCTACTTTCCAAAAAAAAAGTGATGTCCTTATATGACACTAAATTGTATTTGATGATGAGGCTCCAGTTTTGGAGATCTGTTGAGTGTGTAGTACCCCTTCATTGTCATTTCTACAAGGTCCACTCTAACCTGGAGTGGTAGTACCTGTTAGGGTCTCATCTAGGAGTCAAATGGATCTGTTTGAAAATTATTTATATTCAGTAGGACTGTGTGCAAAAAAAATGTAAATTCCCTAGCCTCTAGGCATAAAATAACCCTATACAGGTTGGCATGCCATTAAAATGAATGACTTAGTCAATCTGGGGTTTTAAAATTGTATTTTTTTTTTTTTTTGGTTTCATTTCATTTTTCAAAAAATTCTGTTCAAATTGTTTTATTTAATTGAATTCATTTTTAAAGTTTAAGTAAATTTAAGAAACCATATACCAAGTGTTTTACTGCTTCAGGCCATTCTTGGTTGAGCTTGAAACTTTTCACCAGTCATCTTTGAAAACTAAAATAAAAGCCCAGTAAATTCCTTTGATATATAATATTTTCAGAAAGAGACTAGAATTGAATAGGGTTAAGTGTATAGTTTATTGTGGTCGTTCCTGAAAGCCATCTTGAAAATGCTATCTCATTAAGGATCTTTATTAGTTCTATTCTTGGTTTGGTATTTTCGTTTTTATGTGCTGCTTAAGGTTCCAATTCATAAGAAGCTTATCTTTGTTTTCTGCTCTCTCCTTTCACATATTTTCAGTGGAGATTAATTTTTTTTCTATTGACTTGTGTTATGTCCATATAATAGTTTGGGATTTGTAGGTGACCATACAATTTCAGTTGTTATCAGAAAATAAGGAAAAACAAAAGAGAACAAGATTATTTTATTTTTTAAAAAGAAACTTTTTTCCCCATACTATGAATCACCTTTGAGATTTGAGGTATGTTATTGAGATTTTTCTGATTTTTGTTTTTGTCTATGAAATAGAATTAAAAAAAAAGTAAAAAAAAAATTTAAAAAAATTGATTTATACAAAACTGAATTTTATTTTTATTATATTTGTTTTGAAAATAATGACTTTTATTATTTAATAGATAATATAATTGACCATTATTTTCCAAACATTTTTTTCTTTGTCAAAATTCCTTTAGTCTAATCTTTTTGAGGATTGTTATAAACAAACTTAAAACATTCAGTTTTTTTATTTAATAACTTGAATATATTTTAAAAACTTTTTTGTTTTGTTAATTTTACTTTACCACCAAATTTCATTGTTACAGATTTTTTAAAAAGTTTTGTATTCCCCATTAATTTCAGTTCTTATTTTAAAGTTAAAATTTTTTTTCATCAATTTCACTTTTTTTTTCTATAAATTTCAGTTATTTTTTTATTTCATTAATTTCAGTGTTTTTTTGGAGGGCAGGGATTAATTTCAGTTACTTTTCTTAATTTCAGTAATTTTTTTCCTAATTAATTTCAATTAGTTTGTTTTATTTCATTAATTAAAACCAGGTTGTATAATATATAAACGTCTTTGTGTTTTACATACAAGGAAAATTGATTATTAAACATTCAAATTATTTGGACAAATGAAGATTTTCTTATTCACATGGCATTTTGACAGGCACATTCTCCAGTCTTTTTCAGGTGTAATATGTACCTTAATAAGGAAAGAGACTTATGTTTGAGTCTATTAATTAGGAGCACAAAGTAAAAATTATATCAAAAAGAATTTTTTTTTTTTTTTTTTTTTTTTTGTATTTTATTTATTTATTTTTTTTATCCTGGAATTGTTTTCAACTTTTCTGAGAACTCTATTTCATCTCTCTTGCTTTTTGTTGAATTCTGCACTTTAGAAGCATATGTCTTTTATTCCTTAATCGCTTCATACAATTTTGCACTAAATATGTGCAAGGAGAGAAAGATCATATTCTCTACATATTGTAACCACTGCAACTTTTAAAAAAAAAAATTTTTTTTATATACTTTTAACAATTAAACTTAAGAGATTTGATGATGGCAGTATCAGCTACCCTGTTACCATGGAAACTGATAAGCATTTGAAAGATGCAAAGAAATCTATCTGCCTGCCTGAATGATAACTGTCCATTGTAAGGACTACAGTTGCTATGCACTAGAGAAGTATTTGTCATTCAGTATTATTTCCATTTCTCTCTTTCTTGTCTGTCTTTAGTAAATTTTTTGCTTATCCTTGGTCTTTCTATTTTTGAAGATATTACCTCTTCAGGATGAGGTGGGGGAAATAAGAAGAGATAATGGTGCTTGTTGTTATCATTATTTTGATACAAAAATAAAAAACAAACAAAAAACAATGAAGAGAATAGAAACAGTATGCTGATTGCTTTTATTTAAACTACAAACCATAGGCACTGGAGTTGCTCATGTGACAAATGGCACCTGCTGCTCAGCACCTTTTTATCTTCCTCATTCACACTTCGGTAATTCTGCTTTTAGTTATAGAAGCATTTATTAGAATTGTTTTCTTAGAATTTGCCTGGAAAACTGTAAGGAGTTACGAGAATGGTGCACAGGTGTCTGCAATGAAATTGCAGGTTTTTTTTTTTTTTTTTTTTTTTTTAGTCTGTTGATTCACCAAAGCATGTTAGAGAATATAAGAACTTGTTTATACTCAAGTTCCTTGGGTTGAAAAGCTAGTGAATCACTAAAATTGGAAATGGTCTTGTGGTTTATTCAATGAATTATTCTGATTAGTATCTTCACTTTTATTGTTTCTATCACTGCATTTTAGCTGATTAGATCTCTTACCTTATTGTTCATTCTATAGTGAAGTATTATCATTATTTAAAGAATTCTTTGCACTTATCTTTGTGATTGCCATTTTTTACACAATAATTTGTCCTGTTATCTTTCCTGTCTTTCAACTATCGTCCGACCTAAGATGAAGTATTATTTATCTCTTTCATTGTGTAAAAATCTCTTAAGAAACAACTGCACAAAAATATAAATGTACAATGAATACGATTTCCTAACCTCTAGGCATAAAATAACCCTAGACAGGTTGACATGACATTAAAATCTATCTATGAATGGCAGTTTCAAAGAATTTTTCTCAGCAACAGATTTTCAATTTTTTGGGCTGGGTTTGCAGAACCTGAATGACTCTTAGGAGTGCAGTGTCACAGGAACAACTTTCAGGACTATTTGTTGTGATAATAGAAAACAAAATTCACTTCAATCAGCTAATCAATTCATTTGCCACAGCAAAGACTCCAAATTGAAGTTCAAGAGTCCCTCCAAGTTTGAACCTATACATAATTACGAAGGTGTAGTGTAACGATTTCCCTTTAAATATCTTTTTATTTGATTTTTTTTTTTTATGATGACAATATCTTCTTCAATAAAGGTGTTCTACACTTCCTTGAGTTCCATAACTGGAGCTTCACTATCAGATACAGTTTAGTGTCTATTGTATCGTGGTAAGGAAGAGATATGCAATGAAATAGAGTTAATTATTTATTAACTGAAGTGGTACATTCCAAATAAATATAAGTCTTGCACTGTGGGTTTTACATCTGAAGTTGGTCTTACCACTGACCGAGATCCATGCTTAAGAAACACAACGTCTTTTATACCTCCACGATACCGGAAGTCACGATACAACAGTGTCATACCCAGGACAGCTTTTCCTTTTTTTTTTTTTTGGTGGGTGTCTTACCTCTCTGGATGGAATACTGTCAGCATATTCTAAACCTTGGATGACAGGGCGTGTTTTATGTTTGTTTTTTGTTTGAGGATATAGTTTAATGATAAGAGTACAACTCTGCAAACTGAGAGGCCTGATGTTAAGCTTAAAATTCTTGTGTTATAAGTTTTGTTAATCTTGTGATTTTTTTTTTAACCTTGCTGTATACTAATTTATGAAAGGATTGACTAGATTCAAATCACCAGAACTTTTAGCTTAATCTCAACCCTCTCAGTTTTCAGTCTTGTACTCTTGCCACTAAGTTACTTCCCCACCATTTTTTTTTACAATTTGAAAATATGTTTTCTTAATTGTTTAGTCACAATTGCAGATCTAAATATCTGACTTGTTGATATTTTTTTTCTGCTTCTTCCTCGATTCCAATTTAAATGTCTTGGTATTTCCCTTTTACACAAGTTTAGTTGTCCCCTCAAACAGTTTCCTTGTACAAGTGTTATTGGCTTTCTTTTCTTCCAAGTGGCATGGCTTTGGGCAAAATTATTCTCAGCTGGGATTAATTGAAATGAAAACATTCAATTCTTGATATTGAAAAAAATACCATGCCCCAACAAGACGTTAAGAGGTTTGAGGTTCTTTTTCACATGTAATTAGTGTTGCCTGCAGCTTTCAAAGAAATTGAAAAAGTTCGATTCTAAATAATAATAAAAATTTGGCTATTTAGAATTTCTGGAAATGTTATTTGATGCTCTTTTTCCACTTTAGAATATGGTGATTATCTTGTTGGGTGGCCAGTAGGGGGAAAAAATTATTTAACAAAATAATTGCTTCTTGGATTTAAAAAGTAAAATAAAAAATACGACAAACATTTTCATGAGTGATTATATTTTTAAGGTGAAATGCAAGCATGATGTTTAGGGTTTTAGACAGACACTTTTAAGGTTTATAATTTGATAAAAAAATATTTTTTAAAAATTCAAGAATAAGGATAAATAAAATGTCAACAGTTTTTTTATTATCATTTTTTTAAACTGCTGTTTCTTATTTGCTGATTTGAAAACATGTAAGTGGATTTAAGAAATTCAAATGTTTATTTAAATCCTCACTTAGCATATAAAATAATCAAGTGAAAATGTAATCATAACTTGATGAAATATTAGAATAATTCCCATCATAAATGAGAGGATTATTTGTGTATGGATCAGCACTTCTATTCATTTCTGGATTTGATTTAATTGGTTGTTTTGTTTTATGGCATATCAACCCTTTTCAGGTCTTTTAATGCTGAATCAAGTCATTTTGAAAAGTTTCAAACAATTTGGTTTTGTATAAGTATAGAATAATTTTTTGTTTACATGCAGTTAAATGTCAAAACAGTTCTATTTCAAACAATTCAGTTTAGCATAAATACACAGTTTAGTTCTATTTGACCCATTGATAGGACCCCATCAGGTGCTACCACTCTTGGCCAGAGTGGACGTGTGAGCATTGACAATGAAGGGGATGCTCCACATTCCCTAAAACTCAGGCATTACTGGAGCCTAACCATCGTATTGTTTAGTGTCATATCAGGACATTCATTTGGGGTTGGTCTTACCCCACTGTAGAGATGCAGTCTGTTTATTCTACAGCTGTAGCTGACTGGGCAATCTGGATATGAGAGGATTACATCAGTCATGTTAGAGTTAAGGATATAGAAGCATTTGTTGACTGAAATCCTTCGTACTCATTTAAGTAAGCAAAAACAGAAGTAAGAAAGCATGGGTGCGGGGAGGAGAATAAGTTATCTTCATGTATGGTAATGCAAAGGAGGAGATAGTGGAAGAGAGACAATTGACCTGACCTGGGGCAGAAGAAATGGTAAGCAACAACAATAGAATCAACAATTGGGTGAACTTTACAGAAATATATAAGAGTGTTCCCTTTCCTTATGTTAATTCAGAAGGCTTTAAAAAAAAAAAAACTCGGTTGTTGACTATTTATTCTTTGATACTTGATATGGCTAGTGGTCATAGATAAGTTGTTTTGAGCTATTCTTTATGCATATGTGAGATAAGGCAGCTTGGTCTCAAATAGATATGTTCTGTATGTTATCCATACCTGGTTGTTGACGTGAGTGAGATAGTCTACTACAAGAATGAGAACTACCCATTGTAAAATGTGGGGTGTTATTTTATCTTTTTGATGAGATCAAGAAAGCATCCACAGCTTCAGTTTGGGATGCCTTCTGATTGGTCAAAAAAAAAAGCTTAATTCCTTATCACATGTTTGCTCATTACTACATCCGCCAAGCATACAGTGACCTCAAATGGCCTACAGACTATTCTGTGTTTTTGACCACAGTGACAAGTTTATGAATCATAACAAGATCTCACTTAGAGTGCAACAGTTGGAAGAAAAAAAGAGAAACTGAAAGAGAGAGGGAGAAACTGAAGTAAAGAAAATTATTATGAAAGAGGATGAAGATAAAGTTGGGCCAAGACATAGGATCACAACCCCATGGTGAAAACATCTTTTTCATTTAATTTAGAAAAACTTTTTTTGATTGCTATCAATTAAGCACTGAAGAATCGGATAAAAAAAGGGGGATTTTAAATTTGTCATGTAAGTAGCTTTCAAAATGCACCCTGACCAATGCGTATTGAAAATCTAAAATCTATATTTCCATGCTGTTGAGATATCATAGTGAGTACTGTTTGAAAGTTGCCTCAAATTGTCTTCAGACTGCGGCACAATATGCATCAAGTTGGATTTGGTCAAAAGCGAGAAGTTTTCAGCATGAAGGAAATACACGCGGAACCATCTTTCCTGTGTGATTACGTAAGAAACGGTTACTGTAAATGCATAATAACATCAACCGCCAAAAGTAAACGCATTTTTTAATTTTTTTTTTTTAAATCACAAACTGCACACTAAAAATGAAGATTAATGTTCAATGTAGTCTCTGCTCTTAATTGATCTGGCATATATATATATATATATATATATATATGATTCTCTTAATAACCCTGTCCGGTGGTAAAAGCCACTTGGTAGCGCCAGAAGTGGCAGTACCGCCTTGAGCTACCTAAACTGTGTTATCACCCCTGGTTGGCGGCTGATGAGGACAGGGTATCGCACGTGCTTTCACACGTTGTATGATGAAAAAAAAAGATGTTTGTTTTTCATTTTTAGGAAAATTTCGGCTCTACCGTGGTGACCTAGAGAGAAATCAAATTTTTGCTTATAGACGGGATATTAAAGAAATAGGATAAAGCAGTAATACAACTTAGCAGAGAAGTACAGAAGGTTTTAACATTTTCTGAAATGAAATATAATCAAACAGCAATTATCATGGTACACCAGTTGGAGACCTAGGCTGGGCTGATGCCAAACTAGCCCTTCCTGTGGGTGAAGTGTTGCATAAGCATAGCTACTTTAATATCTCGATGATTGCTAATCATGCTCACCAGTGGATGATATAAGTGACATTATACCAGAAAACACTCGTCAACTGCATGTGCATAGATAGACTTGATATTTTTGATAAGCAACAGTCAGGATGCATTTTACATGGCAAATTGAACCCTTCGATATAAGTCCTTCTTCTTGATTTTTTATTGGATTTTTTAGTACAATTTCTCTTCAAAGTATTAAGTATTTAATCGTAAAAGTTTACTAAGTATTTAATAATGATAGTTTAATTCTTTAATTAAAGTATTAAATTCTTCGTAATTGGGAATTTTTTTGTTTTTAAGATATATATTCAAATTAACACTTCTCTAGTTTCTTCAAAGGAAGAAAAAAAAGTGAAATTTTGAAAATAAAAGCCTTCTTGGTTGAACCAAGAAATTTTTACCCCCTCCCACTTTATATGTTGAGAAAAATACTTGATCAAGTGGGTTTTTATTCATTTTTAATTTTTATATTTTATTATAACAGTCCATGTGATATATAATACTCAAAATTATTTAGTGTTAAATAACAATATTTGAAACTCTTTAACTGTGTGCCTAAATTGGATTATGATGCATCTATTATGAAGTGAAGGATTCCAATTAACATTTCATGGTTATCTGTTACATTTATAAATTTGGATGATTAAAAATAACATTCAACATGAATGAAGACTACAAAATTATCAAATTTTGAATTGAACTGGAAATTGAATTCTTCTCTAAATTAAATCATTTTAAGTATTGTTCTAAAAAAAATTCTTATTATGATGGGCTGTTTTTGTTGAAAGTAGATTGTTATTGAAATTTTCATTGTAAAAAATATTTTTCATTTAGTAACAAGAAAACATAACCATGGACAAATGAAAAAAAAGAAAAGTTGATTCTCACAAAAGTTGACTTTGCAGTGGGGGTGTACATTTTATTGCACTAAACTTTCTAATTGACAACTGAATCAGTTGGGCGTGTTGAATACATCAACTGCATCTCTGCAAGTGGGTAAGACTCCTCCCCTCCCAACAAGTGTCCTGGATATGACATAAAATAATCTGATGGTGAGGTTCTAATCTTGGAGTTTTGGAGAATGTTTTGTACTTCTTCATTGTCATTACTTCCAGGTTCACTCTGATCTGAAGTTGTAACATCTGATAGTCCCATCTATGGATCAAATAGAAATGTTTGAGATTTAAACTGTGTGCATACAAATAACTTATGTTAAATTGAATTGTTAGAAATAGAAGTCTTTGACCATCTGTGTGAACAAATGAATTGTTTGTGATATATAATACTCAAAATTATTTAACTGTGTGCAAACAAATGAGTAATGTTGGATAGAATTATTAGTGTTAAATAGCAATATTTGAAACTCTTTAACTGTGTGCCTAAATTGGATTATTGGTGTTATATTGCAATACTTAGAACCATTTAACTGTGTGCAAAAACAAGAGCTCAGGCTCATTTAAAAAAGTTATCAACAAAATGTGTTTACAAATCTTGTATATTTAATATAAATGTATTAACAGGATTTGGCATTAAATAACCTACATTAGTTGATATGCCATAAAACCCAACCAAACCAAACTTTTCAATTGATGGGAACTGTCTTCTATTTGGTCTCAAATTCCCACCCTTGGTGTCAGTAAACTTAGCTTAGTCTGGCACACAGACCTCCAGTTTCTTATAGTAACTGCTTTTCTGAAGTAGTCACTCTCAAGTATTGATTTCCCTGTCAGCAGAGCTTACAATATGATGACTGTATTTCTTACAGAGAGGTAAAACCCCTTACCTTCCAAAAAAGGTGTGTCCTGAGTATGAAACTAAACTACATTTGATGGTGAGGCTCCTATTCTTGACCTCTTGGAAGTGTGGATTGATATATTGCTGGGGTTGGAGAATACAATGACTGCATCTCTCCGAGTGTCCTAGATATGACACCAAACCATTTGATATCAAGGCTCCAGTAATGCTGGAACTTTGGAGAATGTGGAGTACTTCTTCAATGCCATTGTTCCCAGGTCCACTCTGGCCCTGAATGGTAGTACCTGATAGGGTCCTATCTTGTGGTCATTTAACTTTTTGACTTTTGTTTATATGTATATATTTGATATATACGTATAAACCAGATTTGGCATTAAATAACCTACAATGGTTCATATGCCATAAAACCAGACTAAGCCAAATCTTCGTTGCCATTACTCCCTGGTCTACTCTGATTTGGAGTGGTAGTATTTGTTTGGGTCCAATGTTTTGGTAATGTGAGGCAAAATTTGGCAGCTCTAGATGCTTTTTGCCAAGTTTGTGAAGGTGACAAACCACACTGGACTGTGACATGCTGAGCTCATCTGATACTCTCCAAGTGCTACTCACTGCTAGTGGGTAGAGTGTTCACCACTGGTCCTTGAGACCTGGGTTCAATCCCAGGTTGCGTCATACCAAAGACTTTAAAAATGGTACTAGATACCTCCTTGCTTAATACTCAGCAAAATAGGGTACATATCAAGGGTAAAGTGGAGCAATCCAGGGAAAGAAGTAACACCCTCCTCTACACCTCGGTGTAGTAGCTCTTGAAAAGGGAGCTTTTTGGTCGCCCTTGACTCCAGTTGCTAGCTACTCACTGGATTTACTTCTATGACTTGGAGCACAGCCTCAGGATCTGGTTTTAGACCTACTTGACATTACCTGATCATTGAGGTTCTTGCAACATTAGCAAAATCTATTGAACTATATAGTATATTGTGATCAGCTGCACCTTCACTTTTCACACACCAAATGTTTTTGATTGCTGCAGTGTTATGGTCCAATTTGAACTCATAAAGCATAAGTTTTCAAATTAGACCCTATTGCATGTTCATCTCTGCAGCTTTTAAATCATCCACTGGTTGAAGCAATGCACAATGTGTTCGTGCACCAAGTATCATGATGCTACCAACCACAGTAGGTACTTATCAGGGTTTGAACTGTTTCACTTAAGCAATATATCTACTGCCAAACATGACTCGCATTAGTATGAATATTGAAGTTTGAAATATTAATCGTTTACACTTGGATAATGATTGATTGATTGATTGATTTTTAACAGCATATTAATACCTATTAAGTGGAGCAATCCAGGGAAAGAAGTAACACCCTCCTCTACACCTCGGTGTAGTAGCTCTTGAAAAGGGAGCTTTTTGGTTGCCCTTGACTCCAGTCGCTATTAATACCTATTCAGGGTTATTTTATGCCTAGAGGTTTGGGATTGTGTTCACTCTATGTTTATTTGTTTAAATTTCTGAGATGATTCTTGATAATTATTATTACTTAGAATATTTGGATTATTGATTTCATCTTTATTATAAAGAATAGGTCATTAGTCTGAATATTCTAAGCAATAATAACATTGTTTTTTATATATTTATGTAGTGGCATGATACCAAGTCTAACGTAAAGTGTGTGTGTGGGGGTGTCAATCCCAGCTCGAAGTGTCCTACATGTTTAGCCACACTGGAGAGTTGTGATACAATGAAACAGTCTGTCTGTGGATGACAATATAGTTAGTGTTCCTACCTAATACTAATGATTTATACATAATATTACAGTTTTAAGCAACTATTTTTATTTAATAATAATTTGTTTGCACACAGTTATATAGCTCTACACATTCTTATGGAAGCACTCGAGAAGTAATAGTCCATCATTGTATGAATATGCAACCTGAATTCAAATCCTGAACAAGGTTGTTTACATTTCACATAGCACTAATATCCTTAGGAAGGTATGCATCCAACTATTTACCTCTTCAGTTATGAGTAAATCATAAGTCAAACTGAACTCGGTATAGCAACTGGTCTTGGAAAAGGAAAACTCTGAATTCAAACCTGTTAAACTCTTTTTAAAAAATTGACCATATGTTGCATCCTGGTCATGGGGAGAGATTGGGTAAATTCACATATATTTCTATTGAATACAAATAATTTTCAAACACATCTGATCTGTAGATGGGATCCTGAAAGGTTTTACCACTCCTAGTCAGAGTGAACTGGGGAGTAATGGCAATGAAGGGGTATTCCAGACTCTTCTAGGTTTGAGAGCCTCATCATCAGATGCTGTTCAGTGTCATACCCAGGATGCCGACTTGGATAAGTCTTCAATACTCTTTATTGTATATGTGCTGTATTTAGATTTTGCTTCTCGCTGTCTTCCTTTCTTATTTTTATTGAAAAAAGTTTTTTTTTCTCCAAGTTCTGTCTTCTTAAGGGTTTTTTGACTCATTTTCTGGGGCACTTATTTTGCTGACTTGACTGGAAGTTAATCTTGGATCTATTTGATGTCTGCATTTTAAGCACTTATACAAGCTACTTTTTTCTTCAAATAAAGGAACAAGGCAGATGGACTTAATAAGCTCTGAGATGTGTTTTTTTTTCTTTCTTTTTTTTTATTTTAATAGAAAAAATATTGTCCCCATTCAGTACTCCTTGTTATAGCACTGGATAGATTTAATATTGTTTTGCTTGGCTGTTCATTGCTTTATTAAAACAACCAACAAATGGTTATAATTATTTACTAAGCTTTGCTTAATAACAACTGTAGCTTCACTGGTAATAACATTGATACACCACGCTTCTGGCCTTGTGTCAAACTTAGCTAAGTCATTACAAATTTCAGTGCTGATTTTGTCAACAATGTGATTATGCTTGTTCTGGATTTTTACGTGTCAATTTGTGCATAGTTCCTTGATCGTGCAATTGTATGATTTAGCTTCCTATGATCTATATTAAGTTTTTGTGCATAAATCAGGGTATTTTTTTAAACTTTTATGCATAAATCTGTGTATCTTAAAAACATGTGAGTGTAAATCTGTGTATCTTAAAAACATGTGAGTGTAAATCTGTGTATCTTAAAAACATGTGAGTGTAAATCTGTGTATCTTAAAAACATGTGAGTGTAAATCTGTGTATCTTAAAAACATGTGAGTGTAAATCTGTGTATCTTAAAAACATGTGAGTGTAAATCTGTGTATCTTAAAAACATGTGAGTGTAAATCTGTGTATCTTAAAAACATGTGAGTGTAAATCTGTGTATCTTAAAAACATGTGAGTGTAAATCTGTGTATCTTAAAAACATGTGAGTGTAAATCTGTGTATCTTAAAAACATGTGAGTGTAAATCTGTGTATCTTAAAAACATGTGAGTGTAAATCTGTGTATCTTAAAAACATGTGAGTGTAAATCTGTGTATCTTAAAAACATGTGAGTGTAAATCTGTGTATCTTAAAAACATGTGAGTGTAAATCTGTGTATCTTAAAAACATGTGAGTGTAAATCTGTGTATCTTAAAAACATGTGAGTGTAAATCTGTGTATCTTAAAAACATGTGAGTGTAAATCTGTGTATCTTAAAAACATGTGAGTGTAAATCTGTGTATCTTAAAAACATGTGAGTGTAAATCTGTGTATCTTAAAAACATGTGAGTGTAAATCTGTGTATCTTAAAAACATGTGAGTGTAAATCTGTGTATCTTAAAAACATGTGAGTGTAAATCTGTGTATCTTAAAAACATGTGAGTGTAAATCTGTGTATCTTAAAAACATGTGAGTGTAAATCTGTGTATCTTAAAAACATGTGAGTGTAAATCTGTGTATCTTAAAAACATGTGAGTGTAAATCTGTGTATCTTAAAAACATGTGAGTGTAAATCTGTGTATCTTAAAAACATGTGAGTGTAAATCTGTGTATCTTAAAAACATGTGAGTGTAAATCTGTGTATCTTAAAAACATGTGAGTGTAAATCTGTGTATCTTAAAAACATGTGAGTGTAAATCTGTGTATCTTAAAAACATGTGAGTGTAAATCTGTGTATCTTAAAAACATGTGAGTGTAAATCTGTGTATCTTAAAAACATGTGAGTGTAAATCTGTGTATCTTAAAAACATGTGAGTGTAAATCTGTGTATCTTAAAAACATGTGAGTGTAAATCTGTGTATCTTAAAAACTTGTGAGTGTAAATCTGTGCTGTTGATTTTCTGGTATAAATATATAAATCTAGATTTAAAAAAGATTTTTTTTAGTAGTGCAACTTGGCATAATACTTTAGTTTTATTTTATCCCCCACCCCCCAGTATATCCTACCTTAAAACGGTAAACATGTACACATCAAATTTCCATAACCTGATAATATATCAAAACAGTTAAAGATGGTGGATTGCAGTGACATTCTATAAACATCTACACTTATCAACAAGCCTTCAAGATATTCTTTTGTTTAAATTCTAAAAATCATTTTAATGTATTTTTAATCTTAAAGTAGGAGTTCTGTTATCCATCATGGAAGAAAGCCAAGATATTGAAAGCGGAAATACTTCTAAGAAAAATATTGTTTATATGATAGTTTTAAAGGAGTAAACATCTGGTGGTGAGGCTCCAGCCCTGGAACTTTTGTAGAATACACCAACTGCATCCGTGCAGAGGAGTTAGACTCCCTTACCAATGAGTGTTCTGCATATGACATTAAACCATCTGGTGGTGAGGTTCCAGCCCTGGAACTTTGAGGAATATGGAGTACCCCTTCATTGCCATTGCTCCCAAGTCTACTCTAACTCACAGTGATAGCACCTGATAGGGTCCTCTCTATGGGTCAAATTGAACTATTTGACATTCAAACTGTGCAAACAAATGACTTAAGTTAAACCAAATTATCAGAAACAGAACTATTTGACTATTTAACTGTGTGTAAACAAATGACTGCTGTTTAATTGAATCATTTGTAATACATAGCAATACTTGAAACTCTTTAAATGTGTGCCTAAATTGAATTATTGGTATTACATAGCAATACTCGGAACTATTCGACAGTGTGCAAATAAATGGTGTTGAATAAAATACTTGCTGTTAAATTGCAATACTTGTAACCACTTCACAGTGTGCAAACAAAATTTAATATGGAATAGAATTATTTGTGTTAGATAGTTATAAGTGTAACCATTTAACTGTAGAAACAATAGCAATACTTGCCCAGTTGGCTGGAGCTGTAGAATACACCGACTGCACCTCTGCAGAGGGGCGAGTGTCCTGTTTATGACACTAAACAATCTTATGGTAAGGTTTCAGTGATGCTGGGGCTTTGGGGAATACGGAGGACCTCTTCATTGCCATTGCTCCCAGGTCCACTCTTGCTTGGAATGGTAGCACCTGATAGGGCCCTATTTATGGGTTATATAGAACTAAACTGTGTACTTACGTTAAACTGAATTGTTTAATATAGAACTGTTTTGATATTTAACCGTGTAAAGAAAATCTATAATTATACTAAACTGAATTAGCTGAATTAGAACCGTTTGACTAAACTGAATAGCTTGAAATAGAAATGTTTTTGACAAACTTTGTACTCATGCTAAACTGAATTGTTTGAAATAGAACTGATTATTTGTATAAAAATGGATTTGGCATTAAATAACCTACAAAGGTTAATATGCCATAAAGCCCAACCAACCATTTAAATCTGTGCAGATAAAATGAGCTCAGAATTGTTTTAAATGTTATCACTAATCATATATTTAATGTATATGTATAAACTGGATTGAATAACCAACAATGGTTGATATGCCACAAAACCCAACCAAACCAAACCAAACCATATATATATATATAATATATATGTATAAACAGGATTTGGCATTGAATAACCTACAATGCTTGATATGCTATAAAATTTAAGCAAACTAAAAGAGTAATAGATTTTTAAAAATTTTTTATTCAATTCATTTTGTTATATATAAATATTGAATATTATCTGTATGTACTAATTAAACTGTGGAATTTCCAAGTGAGATATATATCCCAGACTTTTCATAAAGCTTCAACTATATTTTCTTAAATACAAAGCTATTGATAATCCTGGTTTAGTCTTATTAATTCATTTTATATTAAAACATACAGTTGGCTGGGACTGTAGAATATGCCAGCTGCATCTCTGCATAGGGGTAAGACTCCCACAACAAATGTCCTAGATATGACTCTAAACCATCTGATGGTGAGGTCCTAATCCTAAGTGGTAGTACTTGTTAGGATCCCATCTATGAATCAAATAGAACTGTTTAATTTTTTTTACTATACTTGAAACCATTTAAATGTGTCCAAATGATTAATATTAAATAGAATCATTAGATTGCAATGATTGAAAACATTAAACTGTGAGCAAATAAAACTATTTGTGTTAGACAGAAATCATTGAAACCATTTAACTATGTGCAAACAAATGAACTTTGGCTCATTTAAAAATGTTACCTACAAACTATTCATTTACAAATCACACACATATATATATATATATATATATATATATATATATATATATATATATATATATATATATATATATATATATTAAATTAACCTACAAGGGTTGATATGTCATAAAACCTAACCTTTACAGCTGATTCTTATATAAAAGTAACTGTACCCATAGAAATCATATATAATAATTGCATGACATTTTCAGCCCGGTTCATTTAAAGTTGAGGGAATGAAATGGATACAGATTGCACAGTTTCTCACAAGTACACCCACCCTAGCTAAATCCCTACTTCATAGCCTGGAGCAGGCAACAAGAAGCATTGGCTTATATGTGATCTCGGATAAAGCACAGTATATGTATATAAAAAAGAGTACTTTTTTTTTAAATAAGATGATGCCATCTCCATATTAAATGGCAAGGCTCTGAAATCAGTAAATGAATTCATGTCTCTTGATAGCAATATCACATCTACTGAAAACCACATCAACATATGCATAGGAAAGGCATGAACTGCTATTCACCTTATCGATCATATGAAAATCTGGTCTTTCCAATAAGATAAGATTGTTTCTTCTAAATTGTTGCCATGTCAGTGCTGCTGTATGGTTGCACCACCTGGACTGTAATGAAATCCTTGGAGAAAAAGCTAGCTGGGAACTACACAAGAATGCTCTCTGCTATTTTGAACAAATCCTGGAAGCAATACCCCTACAAAACAACAACTGTACTGTCACTTGCCTCCCATCTTATAAGCCATCCAAGAAAGATGAACAAGACAAGTAGGGATAAAGTCATAAGCAATCTTCTCCTGTGAAATCTTCCAGAGACACACCAGTGTTGGCCGACTAGCAAAGACTTATTTCAGCTCTTTGCAGACATTGGATGTAGTCTAGAGGACCTACCAAAGAAATTTTCAACAGAGACAAATGCCAAGAAAGTCAAGGGGATCCATGCTTTCAACATAATTTGATGATGATGATTTCTTTTTTAAACTGGGTGAATTAATAATGCATTTACCTTAAAAAAAATAAATAAATGAAATCTAAGCTTACAAAAAAGACAAAAAAAAAATTTTTGAAAGGTGTGACATAAATTGGCCACCATAGTTGAGAGTGACTTGAAGGCTCCCTTTTCAATAGCTACTACACCGAAGTGTAGGGGAGGGCACTGCTCCATTCCATGGATTGTTTCACTTTACTCTTGATCGTTACCTTATTGTTGTGATGCTGACAAAAGAAAGACACGAGGAACACAAAAAGGGTTGATAGAAAAACATATATTCAAGTAACAGAAACAAGATACAAGTGAATATGGTTAAACAGTAGTTAGTTGATAGGAAGCTGAGTGTCCAGTGGGGTAGTGACTACCCGTCCTCTACACAAATGGTGGGGCACCTTGGGTGGTGTAATGGTTAGCAAGGTAGACTAGCAAACCTACACGAGTGAGTTCGATTCTCATTGGGTGCCCAATTCATGCGGCCTTGTGCTACATCTAAGCAAAAAAGCTTAGTAAATTACCTCTACACAAATGGTATCACACGTGATTGGTGAACTCTGTTTGACGCTCTCATTGACGTGTATTTATGGAGGAGGGCAAGTCCATCATGTAGGGAGTTCAGCACTTATAATGCTGAGTATTAAGCAAGGAGACATTAAGTACTATTTTTTTTTTTTTTTTTTTTTTTTTTTTTTTTTTTTTTTTTCTCGAGTCTTTGGTATGACTCGACCTGGGATTGAACCCCCGTCTCCTGGACCATTGGCAAACACTCTACAGAGAATAAACTTGTTGAGAGGGTTTTTAATTCCAGCTAATTTACAAATGATAGGTATCAAGTCCCAAATCAAAGATTACACCATGATTTATATTAATGTAATCAGTATTTAGATGATATTAATAATAATAACTAGTATTTAGATAATATTATTTAATGATATAATAAAAATATATCAATTAGTATTTAGATAATTTATGTTAATGTAATTCATATTTAAATAATTCATATTATTAATTTGTATTTATTTTACTTGACCAAACAACATTAATATAATTTAATAGATAAATTGTTCTATAAATGAATGCTTCTTACAAATCCACTGAATTGGTTAATTCATTTACCAGGATATTTTCTATATAATATTTTTTTTTCTATATAATATTTTTCTATATAATATTTTCTATATAATATTTTTTTCTTTTTTTAAATTCATGTGAAAGTAATATAGAATAACTTAAATTTTTTTTTTTTTTTAAATTATAGATGAATGTAAAGAAATTGTTTGTAAATGTTACTTAGATATTTTTTTGTTATAATTGAAAAGTTATAATGGCATTTAAAGTAGGTATGTTAAGTGTGACTCTGTTACTATGAGTCATATAAAAAAAACATCAACCTGGGACTGTTTAAAAGAGAAAATCTCTAATATTAAGAATAAAGCTGATTTATATATTCCCACACCCATATGTTTGTACCCTGACACCTACGCAATCACAACCTTATCCTTGAATGTTCAGATGGCTTTTGTATCTTGATGGACACACCCGTGCCTTAGGCATTGTATCCCTTACTCATTTACCTACCCTGTCACAAACCAATGGATACATTCAGGATTTCAAAAGATATCTTCATGTTCATTATACTTATATGTATCCATCTTTGGTTGAGTGGTTATTATAGTATTGGTGATAAAACATCAGTCAGTTTTGGTTCAAACAGAGGTTTTAAGTCTTGTCTAGCTAAGAAAAAACAAACTACCAGTAAAGATAAGCTTGAAACGAAATGAATTACTCATAAAATCAAGACTACTATACACAGGGTGTTTAAAAAAAAATTGATATTTGAGATGTACAAGATGTTTAGGAAAAATGGATTTCATTTTGTATTTTAATAACTTGACTCATTCTTGTTCAAATGATCTCAAATTTTAAAACAGCCCTGGTGATTGGGGATGTAGAATACACCAACTGCATATCTGCAGAGGGGTAAGACCCTTCAACAAGTGTTCTGGATATGACGCTAAACCATCTGATGGTTAGGTTTTAGGGAATATGGAGTACCTATTCATTACCATTACTCTCAGGTCCACTCTGACTCAGAGTGCTAATACCTGTTAGATCCCATTTCTAGGTCAAATAGAACTATTTTATCATTTACTATACTTGAAACCATTTAACTGTTTGCAAACAAATGATTGATATTAAATTGAATTTATTTATCTAAATTTCTGAGAAGCTTGATAATTATTATTACTTAAAATATTCAGACTACTGACCTCATCTTTGTTATAATCAACATTTTAGTTGATATGTCCTTTGGCCTTCTTTAGGTGTTTCATGTCAAACTCTAAAGTCAACACAGAATCTCAAACTGAACTCTTTATTTGAACTAGACTGTTCCAATTCTGTTAACCATGACCGAGTACCAGTGTTAGGTTGTAGTAAGTATTCCTTGTTAGTCTTACTGGTTGTTTGCAGAAGGCTGAAGGGTATATCAGCCGAAACATTGTGATTATAACTATAAACATGAGGTCAATAGCCCAAATATTCATAGAAGTCGAAGGTGACCTGAAGGCTCCCTTTTCGAGAGCTACTACATCAAGGTGTAGGGGAGGGCTCTACCCCTTTCCCTGGACTATTAGTATTAGCAATACTTGAAACCAATGAACTGTGTGCTAACAGAATTATTAGTGTTAGATAGTAATACTTGAAACCATTTAACTGTGTGCTAACGAAAGAGCTTGGCTTCATTTAAAAATATTAACTACACACTCTTTGCTTAAAGATTATACATAATATATATTTAAACAGCATACTCTCCTGGCCTTTTGGCTGGGCCGTCTGGCATTCGTGTTGGATGGGGTATCAAAACCAATGGCAGATTCGAGGCCGAAAGGCCCCTAACTTCAGTTGGGCCACCCTCAGGTGGGCGAGCTGCTTTTCTGTCCCCCCTGCACCTCACGGTCTAGTTCAAGCTATATTCTGGCATATGTGCCCGGATCTAGATTTAGGTCCATGATACTGCTTGACTCATTAGAGCCACATTGCACTTAGTGGGTCAATGACTAGCAGGGTTTGAGTCTAGGCTCGTTCCCGACCTTCCCCTCCCCCTTATCCCCACTTTAATCAGCCTTTGGGCTTTTGACCTTGTGTCAAGTCCTGTCTGGTGGGAGGCAGCGACAAATATCTATATTTAAACAGCATTTGGCATTAAATAACCTCCAATAGTTGATATGCTATTAAACCAAATAACCTATCAAATTTTTATAGCTTGTATAAAAAAAGCTAAAAGAAATGTGAATTTTTTTTTCCTAGCATAGAAATATCATTCAATAGAAAAAGAAAAGACATTTAAGTATTAAATATAGACTTTTGAGTTGTTTCAACACAGGATGTTTAAATTTGAGATCATTTGAATGAGAAAGGGGCAAATTATTAGATTATGAAATGATATCAATTTTTTTTTAAACATTTTGTATATTCTTTTCCAGTTTTTGATTATTGGAGAGCACCTTTTAACATTAGATCATGTTACTCTTCATCATCATGTCGTGCCGCTAGCATGGACATCCCTGACCCTCTCTCGCCACTTCTCCTTATCATTCATCGCCTCTGGCAGGTCTTCAGGGTTACATCCCGTATCCTCACATAGCTGCTGTATGTATGTTCGAGCTGGTCGTCCTGCTTTTCCTTGGTCATATGCGGGGTGGGGGTAAATTTTGTATTTTTAAAAAAAAATTTTTTTTTTTTATAGTAAATACACTTTTTCTTGCTTTTTTTTTTCTGTCACTTGTGAGAAAAAAAAAAGAGACTAGGATGAACTTGAGGCTTTCTATAGAAATTCAAAAGGTTCTTTTAAAGGGTGTATAAGATAAAGATTAGATATTTTTATGACAGGTTAAAGGTCATTTTCTTATTTTACTAATCACCCTATCAGTAGAGCTTAAGATATGCTGACTCTACCTCAAAAGAGGGCTAAGAACTCCCAAAAAAGAATATTGGTAATGTTCTGTGTATGAGATCTGCATCTGATGTTGAGACTCCAATTCTACAGCTCTGAGAAGTGTCATGTATTACTTCATTGCCATTACTCCCAGGTCCACTCTAATTTGGAGTTAGGTTTAAAAATTATTCATATTCAACAAGAATACGTGATGCCATATAACTGCAATTCATGTTTATTTAGAATTGGCATTTGAAGCTATAATTGTTTACTAAGGATTATTATTAGTTATTTGTAACTGTAAAATTTTGTGTAAAGAAATAACTAAATAAAAGTAAATGATAACTTGAAACCATTTTATCATTATTATTGAATAGAAATATTTGAAACCATATAAATGTGTGCAAATTATTTGTATTATGTAAGAATACCATATTTCTAATTATGAATTATTTGTATTTAAAGTAGTTACTTAAAGCTCTAATTGTTCACTGAGGAGGATTATTATTAGTTACTTGAAACCATATAACTATCAGCCCAGTTGGCTGGGACTGTAGAATACACACTGACTGCGTCTCTGCAGAGTTCTGTATATGACATTGAATCATCTGATAGCGAGGTTCCAACTTTTGGGGAATGTGGGGTACCCATTCATTGCCCTAGTTCCCAGGTCCACTCTGACCCAGAGTGGTAGCGCCTGATATGGTCCTATCTATGATTCAAATCGAATAAACTGTATGCAAACAAATGACTGATGTTAAATCGTGACTGTTATATAACCATACTTAAAGCCGATTAACTATTTGCAAAAAATATTTTAGGCTCGTTTAAGAATGTTATTTACAAAATGTGTTTGCAAATCATATATATATATATATATATAAGAGAATTTGGCATTAAATAACCTAAATGGTTGACATGTCATAAGATCCAACCAAACCAAATCCTCATTAGCCAAGTGGGTAGAGTGTTTGCCAATGGTCCAATAGACCTGGGTTCAATCCCAGGCTGTGTCATACCAAAGACTTTAAAAAAATGGTACTTGATACCTCCTTGCTTAACACTCAGCGATATAAGTGCCCTCCCCTACACCTCAGGGTAGTAGCTATTGAAAAGGGAGCCTTTGGGTTGCTCTTGACTGCAGTCGCCAACTTTACTTACTTATAAAGATTTTTTTGTTGATATGCCATAAAAATAAACCAACCAAACCATCTAATTGCGAGTAAACAGATGACTATTACTAGATAGAAATCATATTTACCAACCCCTCCACTCGGCCAGGATATGACACAGGGTCAATTTTTAAGCGGAGTTTAATAGGTTTGAATTCAGAGTTTTCCTTCTCCTAGACTAGTCGCCTCACCAAGGCTGAAGAACCTAGTCTGCCCTACTATTTACCCATAGCTGGAGTGAGAATTAGTGGATTCATATCTTTCCCAAGGGTATTAGTGTTATGTGAAATGCAATCAGTCTCGTCCAGGATTTGAACTTGTGTCGCCATGTCCATATCCTGCAACGTTAAAAATTACACCACGGGCACCTCCATAGAAATGATTAATTGAAGGCATATAATTCTTAGTAAGGATGGGATCCATGGGCTGTAGTGGTTAATGTGCTGAACTGTGACATTGCAGGAAGCAAGTTCAAACTTCAGTCACACTATTATGTTTACTTTCTAACTAATATTTACATGAGCTCAGACTCATTTAAAAATAATATTTATATATGAGGATTTGGCATTAAATGACCTACAATGGTTGATATGCCATAAAACCCAACCCAACTAAACTTAATAGTATTATATAGGGTTACTTGAAACCATACATCTGTATGCGAATTATTTGTAATAAATTGGGATACTTGATGTGTAAAAAGTAAAGTTGGCAACAATAGTTGAGGGCGACCAGAAGGCTCCCTTTTCAATAGCTACTACACCAATGTGTTGGGAGGGCGCCACACTTTACCCTTGATATGTACCTTATATCGCTGAGTGTTAAGCAATGAGGTATCAAGTACAATTTTTAAAGTCTTCGGTATGATGCAACCTGGGATTGAACCCAGGTTTCCCGGACCATTGGTGAACACTCTACCCATTAGGCCAATGAGCTTGATATATATAACTACATAAAATTCTTAAGAAATAACTTCACAAAAAAATATAGTTTTAAAACCAATGTGATTCCATAAACCTCTTGACATAAAATAACCATAGATGGTTTGTTTTGCCTTTAAAATCAATCATTGACTTTTTTAAAGGAATAATAGTAAAGTAAAAGTAAAGTTGGCGACCATAGTCGAGGGTAACCCGAAGGCTCCCTTTTCGATAGCTACTACACCAAGGTGTAGGGGAGGGCGCTACTCCTTCCCTGGATTGCTCTACTTTACCCTTGATCCGTACCTTATAATGCTGAGTGTTAAGCAAGGAGGCATCAAGTACCATTTTTTGAGTCTTTGGTATGACTCGACCTGGGACTGAACCCAGGTCTCCCGGGCCATTGGCGAACACTCTAACCGCTAGGCCAAATATGACATTAAATACTGCCAAAACTGAATTTATGAATACCCAAAAAATAAAAAATGTTAGGAAAAATGAACCGGTATGAAAAATAGTGGGATCTCTAGAGAGTGGGTAGACATGACTAGAAGACATTTATCGATAATAATAGCACTTGATAACTCCACCAAATCTGTTGAAAAGATTAACTTTAAATCGTAGAAAACCCTTCTAAAACTACAACTATGATATAACTTCAAAACCTGGGAGAGTAACAAAAGATGCTTGATGCATTCGATGGAAAACAACTGAGATGCATCCTTGGAATTCAATAGCCTCTGAAAATATCAAACAAGTCACTACACAAAAAAAACAAATAAGAAACTAATATCTGATACCATCAGGAATAGAGGATGAAAGCTTTTTGCTCATATACTGGGAACAGGCACCAAGTATACTAGTAAACAGAGTAATCATCATGTCGTGCCATCAGCACGGATATCCCTGACCCTATCTCGCCACTTCTCCCTATCACTCATTGCCTCCGGCAGGTCTTCAGAGTTACATCCTGTGTCCTCACATAGTTGCTGTATGTAAGTTCGAGCTGGTCGTCCTACTTTTGCACGGCCATATGTGGGGGTCCATAGGAGTACATCACTTATGAGCTCGTCCTTGCTTCTCCAGCAGTGTCCCGCGTGTCTGGTTCGTCTAACTTGTATAGTTTTCATGATGGGGGGCAAGTGTCCGTATAGTTGGTGTCTCGTGGGGTGTTGTCGCCAGGACTTGTTCAATACTGCTCTCAACATTCTTGTGTAGTTTCCGTCTAGTTTCTTCTCCAGCCGTTTAGTTAGCGTCCATGTAGTGCATCCATATAGCAGTAACGACACAACCGCTGCCTGGAAGAAACGAAGTTTCTAAATGAAACAGAGTAATAAAGATCTATTTTGATGAAATGTATATATAAAATTTCCCCAATCCATCTCTACGAGCAGGATGCAACATAAGGTCAATTTTAAGCGGAGTTTGAGTGGTTTTAATTCAGTTTTCCTTCTCCTAGACCCTTCATTGCCATTGCTCCCAGGTCCACTCTGGCCCGGAGTGGTAGCACCTGATAGGGCCCTATCTATGGGTTAAATAGAACTAACAGCATACTTATGCTAAAATGATTTGTTTGTATAAAACTGAATAGTTTGAAATAGAAATTACTTTTACAATTAAACTGTACTTACATTTAAACTGCGTGCTCATGCTTAACTGAATTATTTGAAATAGAACTGTTTTTCGACATTAAAACTGTATTTGCACTTGACTGAATTGTTACATATAACTGCTTGAATAGTTTGAAATGGAAATGTTTTTGACAATTAAACTGTGTACTTATGCTAAACTGAATTGTTTGAAATAGAACAGATTATTTACATAAAAATGGATTTGGTGTTAAATAACTTACAAAGGTTGATATGCCATAAAACCCAACAAACTAAACCTTCTCCTAGACCCATTGCAATGCCAAGGTTAAAGATTATTATTTGCTCTACAATTTACTCATAGCTGAAGGGCGAATAGTTGTATTCACACATTTCCCAAGAGTATCACTCCTATGTGAAATGCAAAGTGTCTCATCCAGGATTTGAACTCAGGTCACCGTGTTAATTTTTTTTTTTTAACGATTGTCTCCTTCTAATGGTTACCGAGAGAGAGAGACTTCTTTGTAGAAGATGGCCTTCCCATTGATTCACTGAGTGCTCTTTAAAGTGCATGTAACTCCACAGGCCAGATATATCCTTGAAAGCTCTATTGCATGTGTGACAAATAAGTTAGCTTTTTTTTTTTTTTTCATTAACATTTCCCCATACAATTTCATACAACTTCTCAAACTTGTTGCAGACACACATACTTCTTCTGTCTCAGAACGGAAACTAGTTCCCTATGGGTTGCTGCTGAAAGACTTTTGTAAAGTGAGTGTTTGAGAATTTGTCGTCATGAGATCTCAAATAACGAGCAAGTCCAGCTTTAGATAAACAAACCCTACTTCAGATGTTGCTAACGTGTTGAGGTTGTAAAGTGTCAGGGACCTAGGTCAAGTCCTGCTTTCGAAGTGCTCATTTTTTCTGGACTTTTCGATTCCCTGTGCTTCAAATGCTTTACAGCTTTATATCCCTTATATATATTTGGAGAGAAACTGAGAACAACGCTACAAACAGTCGTGTTAACCTACACAGATACAATAACATGCAGATTTAATAGTTTGATTTCTAGTCATGTTATTAAGTTCATTTTCAGATTAATACCCCTGGAAAAGTTATGAGCCCCCTTATCCCTCCATGTATGGGTTAAATTGCACCACTACTGTTCTACAAGAATGGCTTTGTCATTAAATCACCCACAAAAGATGATATCAAAAAAGAAACCTGGTTATATGTCTATATAGAATTTCAAGTTTTTAGGCTTATCTATCTATCTATCCATCTATCACTTTTTTGTCACCACAGATGGAAAATTTTATATTTGATGGTTGCCCAGTTGGCTGGGGCTGTAGAATACACAGACTGCACCTCTGCAGAGGGGTAAGACCCCCACCCCCCGAATGTCTTGGATAGGACACTAAACAATCTGATGTTGAGATTCCAGTGATGCTGAAGCTTTGGAGAATGCAGACTACCCCTTTATTGCCATCGCTCCCAGGTCCACTCTGGTCCGGAGTGGTAGCACCTGATATGGGTCCTATCTATGAGTTAAATAGAACTAAACCGTGCTTCTTTCACTATACTGATTTTTCCATTTAAACTGCATATTTATGCTAAACTGAATTGTTTAAAATAGAACTCTTTTGACATTGGAACTGCATACTAGTGCTGAACTGAATTATCTGAAATGAGACCGTTTTGACGTTTAAACGGTGTACTTATGCTAAACTGAATTATCTGAAATAAAACTGTTTGACATTTAACTCTGTATTTTGCCCAGTTGGCTGGGGCTGTAGAATACACTGATTGTACGTCTGCAGAGGGGTAAACCCCCCCCCACAATGAGTGTCCGGGATATGACACTAAACAGTCTGATGGTGAGGTCCCAGTAATGCTGGGGCCTTGGGGAATACGGAGCACCCCTTCATTGCCATTGTTCCCAGGTCCACTCTGGCCCGGCATGGTAGCACCTGATAGGGCCTTATCTATGGGTTTAATAGAACTAACAGCATACTTATGCTAAACTGAATTGTTTGATTAAAACTGATTAGCTTGAAATAGAAATGTTTTTTGACAATTAAACCGTACTTATATTTAAACTGCGTGCTTATGCTAAACTGAATTATTTCAAATAGAACTGTTTTTTGGCATTGAAACTGTATTTACACTAAACTGAATTGTTTAACATAGAACTGTTTTGACATTTAACTGTGTGTAAACAAAATCTGTACTTATACTAAACTGAAGTAGCTGAATTAGAACTGCTTGACTAAACTGAATAGCTCGAAATAGAAATGTTTTTCACAATTTAACTGTACTTACATTTAAACTGCATGCTTATGCTAAACTGAATTATTTGAAATTGAACCTGTACTTACACTAAACTGAATTGTTATATATAACTGCTTGAATAGTTTGAAATAGAAATGTTTTTGACAATTAAACTGTGTACTCATGCTAAAGTGAATTGTTTGAAATAGAACTGATTATTTATTTAATAATGGATTTGGTGTTAAATAACCTACAAGGGTTGATATGCCATACAACCCAACAAACCAAATCAAATCTATTTGATGGTTATTGTGAAACACTGAAAAACACGAGATATATTGCAGAATTGTAATTTAAACATTTTAGAGTTTAAACCAATTCTACTCTAAAAAATATTGAGTTCTTTAAACAATAATTTTTTGTTATAACGATATGAATAATTGGTAAGAATTTTGTTTATCATTTACAGATAGACAAATGGTTTGATGTGGAGATGCCAAATATATATATATATATATATATATATATTTAATAAGCATAATGTGAATTTTACTAATGTATAAAACCAACAAAAAATATTGCATAAGTGGCATCTGTGAAAGGAGGTCATTAATATAGCGACTGTAACAACCCATTTTAATAACACATAATCCGAGAGGGGTTAAGTCACAAACTATTCTAATTTACTCTTGAAGTCTTGGTCCCAAATGACTAGAATTCCTGTCTCTCGATGTCTCATGTGACTGCCTCTCGTCAGTATCCTAAATATGACACCAAACTGCATCTGATGAGGCTCATGTTTTGGAGATGGGGGGAATGTGGAGTACCACTTCATTGCTCTTACTTTCAGATCTTCTTTGACTGTAGTAGCTGTTATGGGGACCATAACAGCTACTTCAGTCTATGGGTTAAATCTGTTTGTAAATTATTTGTATTAGATAGGAATACTTGATACCATATAACTGTATTTAGAACAGTTATCTGAAGCTATAGGGATATACTTAAGATTATCATTATTAGTTACTTGAAACCACATGACTGTGTGCAAACAAATAGCTGATATTAATTTGAAATAGTTACTTGAAACTATACAACTGTATAAATGATTAGTATTAGATAGGAATACTCGATATATAACCGCAAAAAGCTTTTAAGAATCTGCGCCTGCACACATGTAAATATGAACGTATAGTGTACGCGATTCCCTAACCTCTAAGCATGAAATACTCTTAGACGGGTTGACACGCCATTAAAACCAATCAGTCAATGACTTTAGTCAATAAATGAGCGCCCATGCGTTCCCTAGGCTTTGTTAGACAATCATGACCTCTGACCCAACACCTGTCAACTGTGCCTCTGTCAACATCTGACACATCCGCCATTCAGAGTTCCGATGTTGGTGAAGGCTATTATCTCACATTAGTCAATAACAACAACACTAGATACATTTCTTTCTTTTCTTATAAATTGTGCCTCTGATGAAACCCGAACAATGAAAAACTGAAAAGTTAATATCAAGAACACAGGGAGCTCAATTGTCCAAACGAATTTTGCTATGTTAATGACTCTTCTCAAAGTTCTTGATAATGATTGTAAATCTTTTACATTATGTGCTGATAAGTTATAAAAATCCACCGTACTCTCAAGTGTAGATGTCTTCTCGTATGCCTACTTAAAAGCCAGAATGATTGATGAAACTTGTCTGGAAATGCATACCAAGAGAAACGTCGAGGACCATTCATTTCAGTTTAGTTGCATTTTAGTCGTGATTATCAGATTCATCATGGTTGCCGCGACAACAGAATAAGTCTCTTTAACATTTCTAAAATGCTCCAATTTTCCCCTTTTCCACGTTCTCGTACCATACCATATTAACATACGTACTTTTTCTGTGGAGAAATGACTGACAAGATAGTCTTGTGGACTATTACAACTATAGTAGTTTTGTCACAAGGTGCCTCATACCCGTAGTCTTGTGCCAGATTGTATTTGAGTGCTTTGCAGTGGAGCTATCGCTGACAAGCTATTTTTTGTAAATAGATAACTGTAGTTTGCCTCCATAATTATGGCTTTGTACCAAGCTATATTACCTTAAGTAAATCACTGAAAGTCGAGTCTTGTTGACTTAAAAATATCGTGAGTTTATGTTTAGTTGCCTCCGTAATTATGGCTTGGTGCAATACTATGTTATCTTGAGTGCTTTACTGTGAAACAATAGCTGTTGAGCTAGTCTTGTAGACTATTACAACAATGATGAATTTTTCATAAGATACCTCTATAATTGTGACCTTATGTCAGATTATAATCTTGAGTGCCTCATCGTGGAACAATTGCTGACAAGTTTTATAGATTATTAGAACTGTTGTTAAATAGATGCTCAGTAATTGCACCTCCTGTTAAACTATTGAGTGATTTGCTGTCGAACAATGGGTAACAATCTTGTTTGGTAGACAATTGCAACTGTAGTCAGTTTGTCACATGTCTTGTGTCGAACTAAGCTAAATGAATACCGATCGATAGGTTACTGTTCTTGAAAAAAATCTTTTTGCAGAATTTTATGAACAAGAGAGAGAGAGAGAAACAAAATTGGTTTACTCCCTCTGATATACTGTTCGTCACATGTCCTCGTAACTGAGGCCTTGTGTCAGACTAAGCTAAACTGAATGAATACCGATGGATACTGTCCTTTTAAAAAGAATTCTTTATATAGAACTTTATTAACAAATCATGTTTTATCTTTGACATCTCTTTTTTAGAAAGAGAAAAGATTGGTTAACTCCCTCATATATAAATAGTATGGGCAGTGAAATTGTTATTTTTTTTTTTTCTTTCTTTAGAAATAATTCAAGTACTTTGTACTTTACGCTTCATTTATCATCAGTTAAAAGCTGATTCATCATAAACAAAATGGGTGGGGGGAGAAGGCGAAACACACCTGGATATGAGGCAGTTCATTCACAAGTTGTTTTATCAATAAAAGAAATAGAAATATTTGGTTTCTTTGTTTTAATGGTATATTAACCTTTGTGGATTATTTAACGCCAAATCCATTTATGTAGAAGAACAGCAGTACTGTTTAACCCAAAAATAAGAGGATAAGGGGTTCTACTAATATTTTCCTCTAAGGCTTTTAGTCCCAAAGTGAAGATAAGTGTGACTGGCGTTCTCGTTTACGAGAACACTGTCCAGCTATTATGCCACGGGAAATTTTCTATTATTAGTCCGGATTACTTAAAACGTAATAATTCCGATAAGTTTAATAATTACTTGTAGATTAACAATAATGATATCTATCAATCAATTGACAAACTGCTTTCTTCAATATTTTTATAGAAAAGATCTTTTTACCAAAGAGAAGAAGAAAAAACACAAAACTTTTTACTCTATTTTTAGGCATTAGGGAAAATGGTTGAGGTACTTTTAACATAAAATTACCTTGTTTTTGTTTTGTTGAACGACTCGCCTAATGATAAACTATGTTTCAAAAAAGGTTGCTCATGCCTGATCTATACTAAGGTTTAAAAAAAAAAAAATGATGGATTCTTTGAAATAAACATGAAAAAAGTTTATTGGAACGCATCTCTGATGTTTATTTCACCTCCTTTCAGAGAACGTGTTAAAAGAAGTTTATTTTCTGAGAAAGAAGTTTCCATGAAATGCGCATTAAAATCAATAATAGTTTGAAAATATCTTGACTGAATGCTATGCATTTAGGTCGGGGCAAAGAAAGATAAAAATACTTTGTCAACAAATTAACCCGGAGTGGTAGTACCTACTGGAGTCTCATCATGGATCAAATTGCTTTGTTAAAAAAACTGGAATTTACTTGTGCAGGAGCAAAGTGCTGATGTGTAGTTGGATGAAGAAATTTCCGACTCTATTTGAGATTTGAAATAATATTTTTTTTAATCCTCAAATCAAGCAAGTAGTTATCGGAATACTGGAAAACTGGATATTAGGTTTTTTTCTTATCTGGTTCCCAATATCCAACTGGATACGAATTTTGGAACATCATGATTTTATATCAATACCTGAATTCAGCAACCGTCTTGTTGGCTTAAAATACACTGAATGTATCCTCTGCTGAGAGATAATGCTCTTACAAAAAGTGTCTTGAGTAGTGTTCGTGGTTTTAGAAGTCTAGTCGAAGTGGAATCAACCTGTTGGGGGGGTAGTCAAATTATTTAATATGCAAAATAAACTGATGGATGTTCACCAGTCAGAGATAAAGCAAAATACTGCTCTCCTTTTTCCACGTCAAAGTTAGTTTCTTATATGCTCATTAAATCTCGCCACTTCACATGGGCTTATCACATTCTCCTCCATAAAATAAGTCACACCTCTTGTGTCCTTTTCTTCTTCTGGTTTCCGCGTGCCGGTAGCAGAGAGAGCACACCTTCTGTTTCTTCGAGGTAAGATTGTTCATGGCATTACTACTACAAGTAGGACATTGAATTGAATTCTGCAATGAGGCTTGAAATATTTGAAATATTGCAACTATTCCTAGGTCCACTCTAACCCGGAGTAGTAGTACCTGCTGGGGTCTCATCATGGATCAAATTGGTTTGTTTGAAAATTATTAATTTATAGAAATATGTGAAACTATGTAACTGTGCAAACAAATGATTCTTAAATAGAATGATATTAATATGATATAGGAAGTCTTGAAACCATTTGAGTGTATGCAAATTATTTGTATTAAGAATAGTTACTTGAAGTTATTATTTACTAAAGAGTATTATTTCACCATTTGTCCAGAAGACTAGGGTTCAATCCAAAGTCGAGTTATACCAAAAACTTAAAAAATGGTACTTGATGCCTCCTTGCTTAACACTCAGTATTATAAAGTAAGGATCAAGGGTAAAGTGGAGTAATCCAGTGAAAGGAGTAGCGCCCTTCCCTACACCTCGGTGTAGTAGCTATTGAAAAGGGAGCTTTTTGGGTGTCCCTCGACTAAGGTTTCCAAGTTTACTACTTATTATAATCAATAACATAAAGTAAGTAAAAGTGAAGTTGGCGACCATAGTTGAGGGTGACCTGAAGGCTCCCTTCTCGATAGCTACTACACCAAGGTGTATGGGAGGGCACTACTCCTTCCCTGGATTGCTCTACTTTACCCTTGATCCATACCTTATAATGCTGAGTGTTAAGCAAGGATGCATCAAGTACCATTTTTTGAGTCTTTGGTATGACTCGACCTGTGATTGAACCCAGGTCTCCCGGGCCATTGGCGAACACTCTAACTGCTAGGCCAATGTCCGGACATCAATAACATGAAACAATATAATTGAGTGTATTTATTTGTTATTGTGACAGTTAGGAATATTTGATACCAAATATGTGCAAATTATCTGTATTAAGAATAGTTACTTGAAGTGATAATTATTTTCTGAGGATTTTTACTTGAAACTACATAATAGCTCACAAAATATTAGATTGGAATATTTAAATCCATATAACTGTGCAAACGAATATTAAATTGGAATGATTACTTTAAACCATATAATTGTATAGAAATTATTACTATTAGATAGAAATACTTGAAACTTGATATGCCATAAAACAACCAACTCATTTGTTTGCACACAATTAAATGGTTTCAAGTATTCCTAACACTAATAATTCTATTTAATATTAATCATTTGTTTGCTTGCAGATGGTTTCAAATATTGCTATTTAATGTTAGTAATTCTATTTATCAAGTATTCTGATGTAATACAAATAATTTGCACACAGTTGCATGTTTTCTAATAACTAATGATGATAATCCTTAGTAAATGATTGAGCAGTTCTATTTGATCCATAGATAGAACACTAACGGGTACTATCACTCTGAGTCAGAGTGGACCTGGGAGTAATAGTAATGAAGGGGTATTTCACATTTCCCAAAACTCCAGGACTGTAGCCTTACCCTCAGATGGATTAATGTTATATCCAGGACACTCATTGGGTGGGAGTCTTACCCCTCTGCAGAGATGCAGTTGATGTATTCTACAGCCCCAGCCGACAGGGTCATGTTGGAGGAGTCTTACCCCTCCGCAGAGATGCTGTTGATGTATTCTACAGCCCCAGCCAACAAGTTGTTGTTTCTTTGTCTCCTGCATTTGGTTAATATAATGTGTAATTGTGTGTATTTCTGGATTGTTTAGGAGGTTAAAAGGAAAGAAAAGAAAAAACAAAACGGAATTGTTGTATATGCATCCAAGAAGTTTTCTTCAAAGTATTCAGCTGAAACTAAATGTATTTTTTAAAGAATCTTTGCAAATTTCAGTAGCAGATGCATTCAATTCAGATATGATTTTTCTAAAAAATTATCTCAGCATTTTGAATGGGTTTAAGAAAACCTCATAAAACCTGATCGAGATTATGATGGTGAGGCTTCAGTTGCCACATAACTGTTTGGTTTGGCTTGGCTTGATGACATATCAACCTTTGTGGTTCATTTAATGCCAAAAGCCATCCTTGTAAAAGAACAGTAATGATACTTTTTAACTTATAGCTGCAAGATAAAATGCTTCATACCTTTCCAGAGGGCATTAGTCCAAATGTGAATGCAGTTGTGAAGCTGGAGTTCAAATTTGCTTCCTGTGATGTCACAGTCCAGAATGTTAGCCACTACACCATGGGGATGTAAATTATCAAGAACAGATATTGAAGCTATAATTGTTTACCAAAGATTATTATTATTAATTATTTAAAACCATATACCTGTATGCAAATAAATTACTCTTATTAATTAGAAGTAATTACTTGAAACCATATGATTGTATATAAATTAGTATTAGATGTGAATCCTGGAAACCATACAACTATGTGCAAATTATTTGTATTTTACTGGAATACTTAATATAAACTCAGCCCAGTTGGCTGGAGCTGTAGAATACAGCGACTGCATCTCTGCAGAGGGGTACGACTTACTCAACAAGTGTCCTGGATATGACATTAAACCATCTGATGACAAGGCTCCAGTCTTGGAGCTCTGGGGAATGTGAAGTACCCCTTCATTACCATTGCTCCCTGAACTGTTAAATCATTTAACTGAGTACAAACAAATGACATGCTAAATTGAATTGTTAGAAATAGAACTGATCATTTAACTGTGTGTAAACAAATGAGTATTTAATTGAATAGTTATTAATACATAGAAATACTTGAAACCATTTAACTCTGTGCAAAAAATGATTAATAGTAAATAGAAATATTTGTGTTAGAAAACTTGAAACCATTTAGCTGTTTCCAAAAGAATGAGCTCAGGCTCTTTTAAAAATGTATCTACAAAATGAGTTTACAAATCATTTAATATATGGTAAAAACAGAATTTGTTTGATATGCCATAAAATCCAACCAAATCTCAAATCTTGCATGGACTGCAAAAAACTTGAAAAAAAGTACACAAAAAATGTACTTATAATGTATGTGATTCCCTAACTTCTCTGCATAAAATAATACTAGACAGTTTGTCTTGATTGATTTTTATGGCATGTCAATCAAGTTTGGTTTACTTTAATTTCATATCTAAAAGTAATATATATATATATATATATATATTGTTTTCAATGAGTGACCACTCTGCTTGTGAAATACTTGGTGTATTTGTTTGCTCATTATCTGATAAATCTTTGGTTTGGCTGAGGGCCAGAAAGTATAAATGGCCAGCAGTTACTGAAGTGTTAGTTACTGAAGCATTTAGAAAATGGTAGTTTAACTACACCTGCCACATTTAATAGTTTAAGCTATAATTTATGTATACAGACTTGTATTTATTTATCTTTTTTTCCTAAGACTGAATAAAGTAACCTTCAAAGGTTCTGAAAGTTAAATTTATTTCTCAAGAACATCATTAATCATTATATAAGCAATGCCAAAAAATGAGAAGGAAACTTCTTTTTTTCACAAAGACGTTATTCCAAACTGAAGGTTTGAAAGAGATTAATTTTAAAAAAAGCTTCTTTTTTTTTTTTTTTTTCAAAGAATCAAAAGGTGGGAAATAAATGATCAAAAGGAGAAGTGATTCTTCCTTGATTTTTATTTTTTTTTATAACCCTGTTGGCAGGGCATGGAATATGCTGGCTGTATTCCTTGCTGTCTCATACCCCACCCAACTAAAAAAAAGGCTGTTTTGAGTATGACACTAAAGTGTATCTGATAGTGAGACTTCTAGAAATCTCGAAAGTGTGGAATACCCCTTCATTGCCATTAATCTCTGGTGCACTTTGACCCAAAGTGGTAGGTAGTACTTGTTAGTGTTTATCCATGGGTCAAATAAATCTATTGGTGGTGGTGGTGGAAGGTACCCCCAGCCATGGGTTAAATTGTAGCATGTATGTCTTCTAAAAGGATGGCTTAGACATTAAATGGTTGGTAGGTGCTTTAAAGAATATCAAATACCAAATCTTGTGTGTGAGATATGTAAGTGAATAGGTTGTACCTAACTATTTTTAAATGATACGGATATGTGAAATAGACATAGAATGTTCATAACTTGTATATAGATTACATAGGAATCCAAAACACGACTTCTTCTTCGTTCAGGTACGAAAGTTTTTATTACCTTTGAGTTAAAAGGTTTTTTGACATGAAGAAGAGAGAGGCACAATCTTTCTATGACGACTTTTCCATCTGCCTCCTCACTACTATCACCACCACCACCACGCGCGGCGCCCGCCGCAAGGCCTTGGCGAGCTCCGAAAGTCAACTGTCTTCTTCCGAGGCAGGAACTCGACTCAACTAATTTTTCTCAAATCCCCAAAATCCTCCGCGCACGCTTCCGGTGCATGACGTCATTCACATCTCCAGGTCACATTTTCTATCTGGGATTTTTATTTTGACATCTCTGAATGACGCATCCTCCGCACACGCGCGTGAACACCTGCGCTCATGTTTGCACCTAACTAACCCATGCACTAAGCAAAAGGTTCTCAGCCTAACTAAACCAAAAGGCAAGATATGTAAAACGAAATCCCTCGGCCATTATATTATAAAAATAACGCTAAACACATTTAGATATGTGTTGTTTGGTTTGGTTGTGTTCAATGGCCTATCAACCCTTGTGGGTTATCTAATGCCAAATTCTGATATATATATATATATATATATATATATATATATGAATGTGTATGTATATGATTTGTAAGTTAATAGTTTGGAGGTAACATTATTTTTAAATAAGCCAGAGCTCAATTGTTTGCACACTATTAAATGGTTTCAAATGTTGCTGACACTAATACTTCTAAAAGGTATCACGTATTGCTATCTAATAGTAATCAATCATTTGTTTGCATATACTTAAGATGGTTTTAAGTATTGCTATCTCAGCACAACTGACACACAGCCATCCCCTTTTAGATAAAATAGCAATGGTTATTTGTTTGTTAAAAAAGCAATTTAAAGAATATGGTTGGGTCAAACATGTAATTGCTATGGCTTGACATGACTAGCTTATTGATTGGATTGGGTCTCTCCAACTACCCATCCAGCTCTATATGTACTTAGTATGCTATATATATATATATATATATATATATATATATATATATATATATATATTATAAAATAAGTTGGCCGATCATAGTTGAGGGCGACCTGAAGACTTCCTTTTCAAGGTGTAGGAGAGGGCGCTATTCCTTTTTCTGAATTGCTTCACTTACCCTTGATCCATACCTTATAATCCTGAGTGTTAAGCAAGGAAGCATCAAGTCCTTTTTTTTTTAGTCTTTGGTATAACTCAACCTGGGCTTGAACCCCGGTCTCTTGGACCATTGGCTAACACTATAACCATTATGCCAATGATCTGGTAATATTCACATGCCTTGCATTACTGCATGTGAACCCTTATGCCACAAATGCAATTGAATACATTTATTGTCACTACCTTACTCAGATGATTTGCAATGAATGGATTCATATAAAAAAAGAAAAAAATTTAATGGCGTGTGATCTACCTGTTGATTGCAAACAATGTATTAGGTCAGTGTAATAGTTATTATCACAAGAAATGGAATCAGTGACCCAAGTTCAAACCCTGGACAAGTTTGTTGGCATTTCACTTCATGCTAATGCCCTTGATAAAGGCATGAATCTACTTCTTCCAAGTTAAGGATAAATAGTAGAGCAGGCTAGATTCTTTACCTTTAATTAGGCAATCAAACGAGAAGGCTTTAAAATTGACCCTATGTTAAATTCTGTAGATGGGTTGGGTAAATGCTTATATATTGTGCTTGTATAGAATGGTTCAATAAAGAATTTCTGTTATTTCTGCAGCAATGTACAAAAAAAATTAAATAGAAAGGTTATACTTGTATTGAGTCCTGGATTTGATACTAAACTGTATTTAATTGTACAGCTCCTGTTTCAGAGTTCTGAGTAATGTTAAGTACTCCTTTGTTGCAATTACTCCCAGGTCCACTCTGATCTGGAGGGGTAGTATCTGTTATGATCCCATTTATAGGTCAAATAAATCTGTGAAAATTATTAGTATTGCATGAGAATGCTTGAAACCATGTAACTGTGTGCAAATAGATGAATATAATAGTTATCTCCCACATCCAAAAAGAAAATGATTGCAGTAGAATGTTAAAAATATAAATGGTTATGATTATAATCAAACATTTACAAATAAATGAAATTTCAGCATTAAATAACCCATAAGGGATTGATATGCTGTTAAATAAATAAAACCAAACTTATGTATATTCACCATCCAGATAATTGTTTCAGTTATCTAGATTTTTTTTTTCTCTTGAAAAATGACATTTAAATCCCAAGAATTACATATTACCATTTCTTTGTGGTTGAAATAAGAAAAGACTAAAGAAATATGGTGGATTGAAGACATAATTTTTAAATGTTACTTTTCAATTTAAAATAAAGGAAGCAATAATTGCAACTTAGTCATATCTAGGTGGGGAATCCTAAGTATTGTAACAATTCTGTCTAATCTCTCCAAATGGCCAACCACCACCACATGATTGTTTCTAAATGAGATCTGTTGGCCATTGGGATCTGGTTGTAATTACACAAACAATAGGTCAGCTCCACAAAGAACAAGAAGCAAAAACGAATTTCAAGAATACATTTATTTCTTTCTCTTCTGAGTTTATCCTGTTCAGTGGGTGCATATGACCCTGCAATCTGGACTTGGGTGCTGATCCCCTGCTATTTAGCTATTTTCTTCTTTCATTTTGTTTAATGGTCAGCTTCTAACTCTGATGTTTAAGTTTAACCAGAGAGGATGATGTTGGTGATCCCAACCAACACTCGACAGGTTGCCTTGTCAGTCGGCTGGGGCTGTAGAATACACTGACTACACCTCTGCAAAGGGGTAAGACCCCCACCCCAACAAGTGTCCTGGATATGACACTAAACAATCTGATGGTGAGGTTCCAGTAATACTGGAACTTGAGGGAATGTGGAGTACCTCTTTATTGCCATTTCTCCCAGGTCCACTCTGGCCCAGAGTGGTAGCACCTGATAAGGGTCCTATCTAAGGGTTAAATAGAGCTAAACCGTGGTTTGAGTATACTGTTTTTTGCATTTAAACTACGTATTTATGGTAAACTGAATTGTTTAAAATAGAACTGTTTTGACATTTAAACTGCGTACTTATGCTAAACTGAATTATCTGAAATAATACTGTTTTGACTTTAACTCTGTGTATTGCCCAGTCGGTTGGTGCTGTAGAATATACCGACTGCACCTCTGCAGAGGGGTAAGACCTGCTCCCTCCGAGTGTCCTGGATATGACACTAAACAATCTAATGGTGAGGTTCCGGTATTGCTGGAGCTTTGGGGAATGTGGAGCATTCCTTAATTGCCATTGCTCCCAGGTCCTCTCTGGCTAGGAGTGGTAGCACTTGATTAGGTCTTATCTCTGGGTTAAATAAAACTAATTGCATACTTATGCTAAACTGAATTGTTTGAATTAGAGTTGTTTGACAAAACTGAATAGCTTGAAATAGAAATGTTTTTGATAATTAAACTGTAGTTACATTTAAACTGTGTTCTTATGCTAAACTGAATTGTTTGAAATGGAACTGTTTTTGATATTGAAACTGCAATCACACAAAATTGAATTGTTTAATATAGAACTGTTTTGACATTTAACTGTGTGTAAAAAAGGTCTGTACTTATACTAAACTGAATTGTTTGAATTAGAACTGTTTGAATAAACTGAATAGCTTGAAATAGTTTAATTGTCAAAAACATTTCTATGTACACATGCTAAACTGAATTGTTTAAAATAGAACTATTTGTATGAAAATAGATTTGGCATTAAATAACCTACAAAGGTTGATATGCCATAAATTCCAACCAACCAACCAGACAGGTTGCCATTCATTTACCGATCTTCTGATTGCTTTGTTGAATATATGAGGCTCTGACATCCAAAGAGAAAGGACCCCCACCAATCTGATGTGGATTTTCTGAAACTAAAGGATTTTCTGATCATACTTGCACTAAAGTCTTCTATGATCGAATTAAAAAAAAAACGAACTAACCCTTTCATCCTCATTGAAAATTTTTCTCTATTTTATCATTTATTAAAATCTGCTGACCTCCCTTTGGTGTTTAGCTATCCTTTTGATACGAGTATACATATACATCTTTGTACATAAATCCAAGGGTCATTGAAAAAGTTCTAAGCCTCACCCAGACTTGAGATTTGTCGCACACTTCTCACCTCTTAATCTTGTGTGTGTTTGTATGCATATACACACACACACACACACACACACACACACACACACACACACACATATATATATATATATAATGTGGGTGGGTGTGAAAATGTACAAATGTGAAAAACACAAGGTCTTTAGAGGATGATTTTATTTATTGCTCACGTTAAACGTTTTTTAAATGTGAAAACATTAAACCTTCGTCTGGGCGTGTGAATTTTTAAATGAAATGAAAAATGAGAAAGTCTTTAACATTTTATATATATATATATACACGTACACACACAGGTACACAGAATTATAAGTAATTTAGGTAGCAAGCTCCAGATATATTATGGAATTTTGCTGGTATCTTTTATAAACAGGGATACATTGTTAAAACTAGGTCATATGTATCATACTGTCAACTCATGGCTTGGATTTTTTGAATATATCCCTTTTACTCACCAAATCAATTGCCAGTATATTTGGAATTCAAAAATACTTTTCAAACAATCTTCATACATCTATCCTTGCCCACACATGTCCATACTCATCCCCCCCACTTGTATATTCATATAGACATGTATATATGCTATACCTATATGCATACATACTCATTTAGACATGCTCATCCCCCCCACGTGCATATGCATTTTTACACGTAAATTTATGCACCCAGGAGGCAGAAGAGCTAATAGTGTCATAGTATTATCTTTCTATATAATTTCTTTTCATACATTACTGCAGAAATTTTTTCTTTGATTGTAAACTATTTTACACAAGGACCAAGTTTTTGTTTCCTACTTTCCACTTGCAATATTTTGTGTATGATTTTTCGGACTATTGTACTCATCTTTATTGATGTTAGTTATTATATGTTTTGGCCGCTGTATCTGCTGGCCTTTCTCATGTGTCCCTTGTTTATCTGGGCATAGAAATGATTCAACCTGGGAAATCATTTTTAAAGTTTGACTGTTGATCAAGGAATGCCTTGTTTGGTCAACAGTTAGCTGGGGCTGTAGAATACACCGATTACACCTCTGCAGAGGGGTAAGACATCCCTCCCACAATATATGATATGCCATAAAACCCAACCAACCAGCCAAACTTTAAACTGGTTTTAAGTATTGCTATGTATGACTAACAATTCATTTTAAGTCATTTTTTACCTACAGTTACATCATCAAACAGTTCTATTTCTAACAATTTAGTATAAGTCAACAAAGTTAAATAGTTCCAAGTATTGCTATGTATCACCAACAATTCAATATATCATTTGTTTGCACTCAATTTAAATAGACAGTTCTTTTTTGACCCATAGATAGAACCCTATTAGGTGCTGCCACTCAGGGCCAGAGTGGGCCTGGGAGTAATGACAATGAAGGGGTACTTGACATTTTCCAAAGCTCCAAGGCTGCAGCCTTGCTATCAGATTGTTTAGTATCATATCAGGACACTTGTTGTGGAGGTGGTGCGTCTTATTTCTCTGCAGTGATGCAGTCAGTGTATTCTACATCCCCAGCTGACTGGGCTGTCAGAGCTACTTGAAAATAACATTTGTGCCGGCAAAGTTTAACTGTTCACCATGGCATTTAAGTAACATTCCAGTAAATATTTAATGATGCAATAATAATAATAATAACAACAATAATAAAAAGCATTTCGCTCTTCCAAGTTGGTGACATCTCTCTAGGCATGTATAATTTATTAAGTTGTTATTTGTTGTGAAAACACTGTTTATGAATTAACTTAAACAGAATGTTTAATGTTTACTTAAGAAAAGCAGTTGATAAATTTCATTTTTCTCTTGTGATTGTAAACTAGAATTTAATCTGTGTAGATACTAGCAGATGCCATCTTTCAAAACTGGTACAACATGTCAGCTGGGGCTGTAGAATATGCTGACTACACTTCTACCAAAGGGTCAGACCTCTCCAATGAGCATCCTGAGAATGACACTAAACTGCATCTGATGATTTGAGGCTCCCGTACTGGAGCTTTAAGGAATGTGGAGTACCCCTTTATTGCCATTACTCTCGGGTTCACTCTGGCCTGAGTTGGTAGTACCTGTTAGGGTCCTGTCTATGGGTCAAGTAGAACTGTTCAGTCATTTTCTGAGAATTATCATTATTAGTTATTTGAAACTATACAGCTGTGTGTCAATTATTTACATTATATAGGAATACTTGATTGAATTATTAGTGTTTAATAGCAATACTTGAAGCCATTTAACCGTGTGCAAACAAGTGATTGATATCAAATAGAATAGTTAGTGTCAATAGGAATACTTGAAAACTTTTGTGTGGGAACAAATGAGCTCTGACAACTCATTTAAAAATAAAGTTATCTTGAAACTATTAGCTATTACTGAAATATGCTACAAATTCATTCCAAAACTTTGTTCTAAACAGCCAAATTAGATATATGTACTATACATTTTTTATAAATGTTTTTTTTAGAAATTTAAAATTTATATATATTAATTTGTTAAATACAAGGTGCATACGATAAGTTTCCAGACTTTTTGTATGGGCATTTAAAATTGTCGTAGACTCTTGAAAATTCAGTATGTTATTGCTATACATCTTATGAGATGACTGACCAATTTTTATGATTTCAGCTTCAAATGAACAGCTACAGCAGGAATTGGGATATACCCTACTAAAGCCTGATTGTCATAGCTGGTGAATTTCAAAAATGCAATCTGACACTTTAGAAGAACGATATGCAATAAAATTTAAACTTGGAAAAAAATGCCATAGAAATGTATGGAATGCTTCAGACTGCTTTTGGAGCATCTTGCATGAATCGAGCATCAGTTTTTGAGTGGCATAAGAGATTCAAGGAAGGCAGGGAGTCTGTGAGGGATGATGAGAGGTGTGGGAGGAGTAAGGAAATCAGAACACCAGAGTTGATTGGCCAAAGGGTTAGGGTTACTATTTTGAGATTTTAAGAGAATTCAGGAAGAGATTTCGTCGGAAGAGGCCAGCACTCTTCAAATTGGGTCAGTGGCATTTCCAGCAGGACAATGCGCCAGTCCACAACTCCATCCTTGTCACAGACTATTTGACCAAGATGGGCATCAAGACAGTTTGTCACCCTCCCTGTAGTCCAGAGCTTGCTCCCTGTGACTTTTGGTTATTCCCTAAGCTCAGAGGCTTTTATGAGACAATTGAGGAGATGAAAAAGGCTGTGATGAAGGTCATTGACACACTCACACAAGAGGACTTCCATGGAGCCTTCCAGAAGTTGTTGGAATGGTACAATAATTGGATTGCAGCCGGAGGAGATTACTTCAAAGGGGACTAGAGTTTCATGTGTGTACTATCAATAAAATTGCTCATACGAAAAATGTCTGGAAACTTATTGTATGCACCTTGTATATTTTTAACTTTTTGCTTGATTTTTTTTTTTTTTTTTAAATTTTGATTCGGCATTAAATGACCCAAAATAAGTTGATACACCGTGAAACAAAACAACCAACAACCAATCTGAGCTATTAGTTTCCAAATCATATCGGAATTGGCATTAAATAACTCACAATGGTTGATATACCATTAAACCAACCAAAACTGGTAAGAAAGTAAAAACAAACTCTATAACTCTAATGTTTTTTGTTGGAAATTTTTAGTTACTCTTCCCATCACCCATTTTGGATGCTGTAGTCTTCTATTTTTACTCATATGGGAGAAAGTTTGGGGGCATTGTGAGGGAGATATTGTGACCAAGACAAGAAAAAGGCGTTGTAAAAGAATCAGAGTATAATAGTAACTTTTTCTTGGAAATTTAATTAGAAAAAAAGATCAGAAGTTGGTTGTGTTTTACAGAATATCAATCCTTGTAGGTTATTTGATGCCAGAATCTTTTTATACATATTGATATCAAATATATATGATTTGCAAATGAATAGTTTGTTAGTAAAAAAAATTTTAAAATGAAGCAGAGCTCATTCATTTGCACACACTTCAATGGTTTCAAGTATGATAAATGATCAAACGGTTGTATTTTATCTATAGATGGGACCCTAACAGGTCAGAGTGAACCTGGGAGTAATGGCAGGAATACTTCACATTCCCTCAAGCTCTAGAACTGAAGCTTCACCATCAGATGGTTTAGTATCATATCCAGGACACTCATTTGGGGCGGGGTCTTAACCCCTCTGCAGAGATGTGATCAGTATATTTTACAGCCCAAGCTAACTGGGCTAAAAGACCAGAGCGTTCAACAACTTCAAGCATTAGGATAAAGATGAAAAAAACCCCATAGAAACTGACCCAAAAGAATCAATGTATAATAGTATGCATTTACCCTGCCTTTCCTCTGTGAACAGGGTGCAACACAAGGTCAGTTTATGAACCATGTACAACTGGTTTAAATTCCTTCTCTTAGACTGGTTGTCACACCAAAATTAAAGAGTTCATTCTGTCCTACTTTTTACCTATAGCTGGATGAGGATAGCTGGATTCTTAGTGCTCAGAGAAAACTCAGAAAGCTTATCTAAGATTTGAACTTTGATCACCAGGTACATTTTCTATGATGACGATCATTACATTATGAGCGTCTCCCATTTTTTTGCCCTTCCTTCACCATAAGCAAGTTGCAATACATAGTCAATTTTCAAGTAGAGTACAGCTGGTTTTTATTCAGTTTTTCTTTTTTTCTAATCTAGTTGCCTTACGAAGGCTAAAGAGCATGGTCTACCCTACTATTTACTCATAGCTGGAGGGAAAATAGATGGATTCATGCCTTTCCCAAGGACATTAGCTAGATTTGAACTTTGGTCACAAATCCCATTTACAATGACAGTAGGATAAATGCATAATAGTAAGAAGTCTTTGTCTTAGAAATTCAGATAGAGAGAAAGCCAGAGGATAGAGCAGCTGAAATATTGTGAAGAAGATAAAATAGATGAGGAAACTGGTTGAAAAGAGTCAATGTATAATAGTAAGAAAATCTTGTTTTAGAAACAAGATCAGAAGATGAAGGAAACTGGTAAGAGCCTCTTCACAAAGTCAATATTGATTTATGCATCCACTGGTGCTGAATACAACATTTTATTTTTTTATTTATTTGTGAGTTTCTTGCACTTGTATCATCAATCCCATATCTCTTAATTTTTGAAGGACCAATCTCCATCCATTAGACTATTTTCCATTTTATTTTTTTACTTTTCAAAATTTTTCTATTTTTTCTTTCCTTTTTTCTTTTTCTTTTTTTCTTTTTCTTTCCTTTTTTCCTTTTCTTTCCTTTTTCCTTTTCTTTCCTTTTTCCTTTTCTTTCCTTTTTCCTTTTCTTTCCTTTTTCCTTTTCTTTCCTTTTTTTCCGTTTCTTTCCTTTTTTTCCGTTTCTTTCCTTTTTTTCCGTTTCTTTCCTTTTTTCCTTTTCTTTCCTTTTTTCCTTTTCTTTCCTTTTTTCCTTTTCTTTTCTTTTCCCTTTTCTTTCCTTTTCTTTTCCCTTTTCTTTCCTTTTCTTTTCCCTTTTCTTTCCTTTTCTTTTCCCTTTTCTTTCCTTTTCTTTTCCCTTTTCTTTTTCCTTTTCTTTCCTTTTCTTTTTCCTTTTCTTTCCTTTTCTTTTCCCTTTTCCCTTTTCTTTCCTTTTCTTTTCCCTTTTCTTTCTGTTTTCTTTTTCCTTTTCTTTCTGTTTTCTTTTTCCTTTTCTTTCCGTTTTCTTTCTCTTTACTTTTTCTTTTTCCTTTTTTCCTTTACATTTTTTTCATTTTCTTTTTTCTTTTAAATTTTCTTTTTTCATTCTTTTTCCTTTTCTCTTTTTCTTTACTCTTTTTCTTCTCTTTTTTTCGTTTTTCTTTTTCGTTTTTCTCTTTTTCTTTTCTTTTGTCTTTTTCCTCCTTTTCTCTCTTTTATTTTTCTCTTTTCCTTCTTGCTTTTTCTTTTTTTAGGTTTGTACACTTCAAAGCAATCAAAGGACCCAATAAAGTCAACCATATTTTAGTAATTTGCCAGAATTCCAAATGGAAAATATTTTCTACATCTTTGTATGACATGAGACTTTGATGTTATTACAAATTAAGACATTTGCTATTTGCCACAAAACTCTGTGAGTTGGAGTTGACTATAAAAAACTGATAAGAATCCTTAACTTCTACCTAAATAGAAGCATTGATATCATCATTGACAGATATTATAACAGGTTCACAGGTTTTCTAGTATCATAGTTCCCAATTGGTTATATCTATCACCCACTTTCAGATCTTGATTTTTTTTTCTTTGGCCCATGACACATTATCAGAGGAAAAAACACTTCAATTTTGTTATAAACTCTATAAAACTATCAGTGTCTGTTAATTACACATTTATTCTCTATCATTGGGTTGAATAAAATAATCATTTATAATCATACATTTTCTTCTGATGTTGCAGCATAAAAAATAATTTGATTAATTCTAATGGCATGTCAAAATGTCTAGGGTTAATTTATACTGAGAGGCTAAGGAATTGCATTCATATTTACATTTTTTCTATAGTTGTTTCTTCATAGGTTTTTGTCTGCACACTATAGATAGGACCTTAACAGGTACTACCACTCCAGGTCAGAGTGGACCCAGAAATAATGGTAAAGGGTGCACCACACTCCTAAGAGCTTCACTTTGGATGCAGGATAGTGTCATACCCCGGACACCCCATTTCTTTTTTTTTTTTTTTTGGAAGGGAGTCTAACTCTTCTATAAAAGATACAATCAGTGTATTCTAAACCTTTCTGACAGAGCTACACAAAAAAAAAACTTGTCTTGACTATGAGAAATGAATAGCTCCCCTCCTTCCAAAGAATAAAATCTTAAAGCAAAATTTAAAAAAAAAGTTATATTAGCTTTTTAGTGTATTTATTCAGTAGGATCCTTGTAACTGAGTCAGCTTAACAAGTTTTTTTTACTTGCAGGGTCAAAGGCTATTAGAAGCAAACAAACCCAAAATAAGGTTGACAGATTTTCTTTTGAGAGCTACATCAAGTATTGGGAGGTGGGTTCAGCATAACAGTTAAGGTCATAGGAAATGGGCATAGCGACCCGAGTTCAAATCCTGGACAAAACTGTATTTCAACATTGCACTAATACCTTTGGGAAAGATATAAATCCAACTATTCTACCTCTAACTATGAGTAAATAGTAGATCAGACTAGGCTCTTTAATCATGGTATGGCAACCAATCTAGAATAAGGAAAAACTCTAAATTCAAACCAGTTGTACTCAGCCTAAAAATTGATCTTATGTCACATGTTGCTTGCGGTAGAGGGGCTGGGTAAATACATAAAGTATTGTCAAAAAGGCAAAAATTTATATAATTTCAAATTATTATATGTATGAAATAAAAAAAATAGTTTTATAAACTGAATTTAAAAAGATTGAACTACACAACATAACAGTTGATGTCATAGGAAATCAACAGCCTGAATTCAAATCCTAGATGGGGCTGTTCGTGTTTCACTTTGTGCTAATTACATTAGGAAAGGCATGAATCCCTCTCTTCTCAATGCAATCCTCTGGGCCAGAGTGGTAGAACCTTTTACAGGTGCTATCTATCAGTCAAATAGAACAAACTAAGTGTGCAAACAAATGACTGACTTAAAATTGTGACTGTTATATAGCAATACTTGAAACCATTTAATTGTGTGCAAAAAAGAGCTCAGGCTCATTTAATGTTACCTACAAAATGTGTTTACAAATACTCTGTATATTTGAGATATATATAAAGAGGATTTGGCATTAAATAACCTAGAATGGTTGAGATGCCATAAAACTCAACCAAACCAAAACCCGCCCAGCCTTTAGAACAACCTGGGTTAGGCTAGGCTAGGCAACTATTCTAGAATAAAAAAAAATCTGAATTGAGGCCAGCTATATACCTTGATTAAATATTGACTTTGTGTCAGATCTTACCCAGAGTGGAGGGGTTGGTTAAATACATACATAAATAAAAATTTATTAGAACTGAAATTTAGATGGTAACAGTGTGTTAGTTCTGTGGACCCCTTAATTTAATCTGTAGCCCCACATGGTTCCTAAATTTTTCTGTGGTCCCTTTACCATAGCCACAGGTTAAAAACCACTGGTCTAAATTGCTGTCCTGTGTTTGATATCTGAAGTTGAAAGTAATTATTTTTCACTGATGACTGGGATCTTCATCTTGTTTGTTTTTACAGTTGTTTTTTTACAAATTGACCCAGACGTTATTATATACCATGATTATTTATGTATAACACACACTATATATTTTTTCTGCCTCAAAATTAGGGGTACATAATATATATATATATATATATATATATATATATATATATAAAAACTATATAATTAGCTTTTTTTCTGGCCTCATGCCTCACCATATTCAGGATGGGATGACCAAAAGTATCTTATAACTATCATCCAAACTGTTACAGAGAAACATCCATTGGAATCTGTTTGTTTATAATTTTGTTTCTCCTAATGTAAGCTTATTTTTGCTACAAGATTGTTGCATTTTTGTATGAATATGTCAGCGTTTTTGCTGTAAATACTGTGTAAATTTTGTGTTTTAAGACAATGTAAACTATATAAATTCTTATTTTTAGTCAATACAAATGGATAAAAAGTTGAATAAATGCTAAATTTGTTAAATTTACCTGCTACAAATTCTGAAAAGTCAGTGCATATTATACACTAGAATTATTTTTTCCAGAATTTAATAATCCAAAGTTGGGAGTGTGCTACACACAAATAATTACATGAAGTTGCTATGCCTGTCTTTATTTAAATGTAAATCTTTAGTCTCTGTACTTTTTCTTGTGTCCTTTTCATTTAATACAACTGAGACCAGCTTGCTACCTGCTATTTCAGTGTGTTTTTATAGTTATAAATAAAACTTGATTGATGAGTTTTGGAGGGTGTTTCCTTGGATGGTGTATTTTTCAGTGATTTACCTTTTTATATAAGGAAGATCTTTTTTCAGAACAGTTAGTAGAAAGTAAACAATATGAAGTACAAGGTGTTTGTTTTTGCTTCTATTTGCTATATAATACCTGGAAGTCATGACCTTTTGATGTATATGTTTCCATGAGAATTTAGAATATCCCAATTTTCTATTTATTTTTTCTTCAGCACCCCTTCCTCCTTTTTTTTTTTCTTTCTTTTTTCAGATTTCTCTTCCCTCTTCTCTTCCCATTCTTTTTCCTTCCTTCATATCCCAGCCAGAGATCTCCAGTTTGTTGTTTTCAAGTCACATTAGTTTACAATATCTGGTGCCCTCTTGGCACTAGATATTGTAAACTACTGTGACACTTATGTCTTTTCATTTCTTGTATCAGATTAGAAGCTGCCATGTTATTGATTCATTTGAAAGAGAAATGAGAATGTTTAAATTTTCAGGCATTCCATATAACATTACATTTGGTAATCTTTTATTGATGGCCAATAAACATGTTTTTAAATACTCGAGGCACACTGTATATTATATATGTTGCATGTGTCTGTTATATATGTTGTGTGTGTGAGTATGTCTGTTTTATATGTTGAGTGTGTCTGTCTGTTTTATATGTTGAGTGTGTTGTGTGTGTGTCTGTTATATGCGTTGTGTGTCTGTCTGTCTGTTATATGCGTTGTGTGTCTGTCTGTCATATGCGTTGTGTGTCTGTCTGTTATATACGTTGTGCGTGTGTCTGTCTGTTATATACGTTGTGCGTGTGTCTGTCTGTTATATACGTTGTGCGTGTGTCTGTCTGTTATATACGTTGTGCGTGTGTCTGTCTGTTATATACGTTGTGCGTGTGTCTGTTATAATATGTTGTGTTATGCCATGTGTTATCTTATACTGGAGAGTCCTTGTGGCATAAGAGCTAATGTGCTCGACTGAGACATCGTAGTAAAGAGTTTAATTTTTACTCATGGTATTGGATTTACTTTTGGATTATGATACCCTTGGGGAAAAGTATAAACCTCCTTATCTCCTCAAGCTATAGATTAAATAATACCACTACTGTTTTATAATGATGGCTTTAGCATTGAATAAATCATGAAGGTTGATATGCCATTAAGCCAAGAAACCAAACCCTATTTTATATGTATGCAGATATGTCTGTCATATCTTTATGTAAATTAAAAATAATTACTTGATCTGCAGAATGTTCAAGGCATTAGATTGAATTATTCATTACTTTTATTTTTCTTTTTTTCTTTTTTATTAATGATGAATATTTTCCTTCACATGTAACTTGAAATATTTAGATTCGCTGTATTTTCTCTTGGATCATTATTCACTTTGAATAGCTTTATTCTGGGCTTTTTAGATTCGTTATCAATTAAGCTGTTTTTAAAACATTTTTTTAAAATTATATTCTAGTTTCTGCAAATATCTAAATGTCTTCCCAGGCCTGATTTATTCAGTAAAATTAATTTCATCGTAGCTCTTTTTAAGCTCACTAAGTTCAATCTATTGGTTTCATTTTTTTTTATCATTGAGGAAACTATCCATATTTAAAAAAAATATTTTAAGGTTAAATGCAGCAATTTTAATCTTGGGTTTCACAAAGGAAGGAAAAAATATAATTTATTGAATTTATATCAGTATTGAGTCTAAAATTAATTGAATAGTAAAAATATCTTATAATTTCATGAGTTACTGACATTTGTAGCACAAAATTGGATTGATTTGTGAAATTGGATTGATTTGTGAAACCCAATCTTGGGTTTCACAAAGGAAGGAAAAAATATAATTTATTGAATTTATATCAGTATTGAGTCTAAAATTAATTGAATAGTAAAAATATCTTATAATTTCATGAGTTACTGACATTTGTAGCACAAAATTGGATTGATTTTTTTTAACAACATATCAACCCATCTTTGGTTATTTTATGCCAAGAAGTTTGGGAATTGCATTCATTGTATACTCATGTTTACTTGAAAAAAAATTGTCACTAAAAGATTTTCTCAGGATAAAGCTGAAATTATCCAGAGAAAATCCTTTAGTGACATGTATTCCATTTAGCTCACACGGCAGACATTTTAAAAGCCTTCTCTTTGGTTGCCTTGTTGTTAAAGTAGATTCAATTGAAAATTATTAGTATTAGATGGGAATACTTTAACCATATAGGCGACTGTAGTTGAGGGCGACTAGAAGGCTCCCTTTTCAATAGCTACTATACCAAGGTGTAGGGAAGAGCGCTACTCCTTTTCCTGGATTGCTCCACTTTACCCTAGATACGTACTTTATAATGCTGAGAGTTAAGCAAGGAAAGGAAGTATCAAGTACCATTTTTAAAGTCTTTGGTATGACGCGAGCTGGGATTGAACCCAGGTCTCCCGGACCATTGGCGAACACTCTACCCACTGGGGCAATATAATTGTGTTCAAATTGTTTGTATTTGATTGTTTGAAACTATAGTTGTTTGCAAAGGATGATTATTATTAGTTACTTGAGACCATATAACTGTGTGCAAACAAATTATTAAATAAGAATAATAATCTGAAAGCACTGTAGCCCAGTTGGCTGGGGCTGCAGAATTCACTGACTGCATCTCTGCAGAGAGGTAAGACTCCCCCCAATGAGTGTCCTGATATAACGCTAAACAATTTGATGGTAAGGCTCGAGGAATGTGGAGTTCCTCTTCATTGCCATTGCTCCCAGGTCCACTCTAGCCCAGAGTGATAGTACCTGATAGGTTCCTATCTTTGGGTCAAATAGAACTGCTTGATATTTAAACTGAGTGCTAACAAATGACTTATAATAAATTGAATTGTTAGAAGTAGAACTGTTTGATCATTTAACTTTGGAAACAAATAACTGGTGTTTAATTGAACTGTTAGTGATACATAGCAGTACTTCGAACCATTTAACTGTGTATTAATGAATAAAATGAAACGCAGTTTCTTCCGGGCAGCGGTCGCATTGATACTGCTATATGGATGCACTTCATAGACTCTAACATAACGGCTGGAGAAGAAGCTAGACAGCAATTACACAAGAATGCTGCGAGCAATCTTGAACAAGTCCTGGCGGCAACACCCCACAAGACACCAACTGTACGGCCACCTGCCTCCTATCACAAAAACTATTCAAGTTAGACAAACCAGACATGCAGGACACTGCTGGAGAAGCAGGGACAAACTCATAAGTGATGTACTCCTATGGACCCCCGCATATGGCCGAGCAAAAGCAGGACGACCAGCTCGAACATATATTCAGCAACTATGTGAGGATACGGAATGTAGTCCAGAAGACCTGCCAGAGGCGATGAACGATAGGGAATAGTGGCGAGAGAGGGTCAAGGATATCCGTGCTACCAGCACGACATGATGATGATGAATGTCGAGTAGAATTAGTGTTAAATAGCAATACTTGTAACCACTTCACTGTATGAAAACAAATGATTAATATCAAATATAATTATAAGTGTTAGATAACTGAAACCATTTAACCATGTAGAAACAATAGCAATACAAGTCTGCAAACAAATTAGTTCTATTTCATTTAAAAATAAAATTGCCAACAAACTAATCTCTTATATATCATATATATCTATTTAAATGTGCAAACAATTGACTGAAGTTAAATTGTTACTGTTATATAGCAATGCTTGAAACCATTTAACTGTGTGCAAAAAAAAAAAAGAAAAAAATGAGCTCAGGCTCTTTTAAAAGCATTTTTAAGGAAATGTTTACAAATCATATTTGATATATATTTATAAACAAGGTTTGGCATTAAATAACCTACAAGGGTTGATATGCCATAAAACCAAACCTTGTACAAATTATTAGTATTAGGAATACTAAAAATCATTTGATTTTATATATATATATATATATATATATATATATATATATATATATATAGAGAGAGAGAAAGAGAGATTATATATATATATATATATAGATTGTATAAAAATAGTTAATTGAAACTATAACATTAACCCCCCCCAAAAAAATATAGCTGCATTAAATAATTCAACTAGGGTTGACCTGCTATAAAATCAGTCAACCAACCTTAACATATAGTTATTAGTTGATGGGTAAAAAGTAGGGCAGTCTTTGTTCAGTAATCAAAGAGAAGGAAACCTGAATTTAAACCAGCTGTACTCGGCTTAAAAATCAACTTTGTGTCCTGTCCTACCTGTGACAAAGTGTTTGGGTAAAAATATACTCATATAGCTATGTTCACACTTACATGCATATATATTATTTCACCCAAATCTGCTTTTGCCCAGTCAGCTAGGGCTGTAGAATATACCGACTGCTTCTCTGCAGAGGGGGGTTAGACCCCTCCCCCACTCCAACGAGTGTCTTGGATATGACACTAAACAATCTGATGGTGAGGTTCCAGTAATGCTGGAGCTTTGGGGAATGCAGAGTACCCCTTTATTGCCATTGTTCCCAGTTCCACTCTGGCCCAGAGTGGTAACATCTAATAAGGGTCACATCTATGGGTTAAATAGAACTAAATCATAGTTTCTTGAGTTTACTGTTTTTGCATTTAAAATGCGTATTTATGGTAAACTGAATTGTTTAAAATAGAACTGTTTTGACATCTAAACTGTACTTATGCTAAACTGAATTATCTGAAATAATACTGTTTTGACTTTAACTCTGTGTATTGCCCAGTTGGCTGGTGCTGTAGAATACATCGACTGCACCTCTGCAGAAGGGTAAGACCCCTCCAACAAGTGTCCTGGATATGACACTAAACAATCTGATGGTGAGGTTCCAGTGATGCTGGGGCTTTGGAGGAATGTAGAGTACCTCTTCATTGCCATTGCTCCCAGGTTCACTCTGGCCCAGTATGGTAGCACCTGATAGGGCCCTATCTATGGGTTAAATAGAACTAAATTGCATACTTATGCTAAACTGAATTGTTTGAATTAGAACTGTTTGACTAAACTGAATAGCTTGAAATAGAACTATTTTTGACATTGAAACTGTGTTCTTACATTTAAACTGCGTACTCATGCTAAACTGAATTGTTTGATAAAGAACTGTTTTGACATTTAACTGTGTGTAAACAAAATCTATACTTGTACTAAACTGAATTGTTCGAATTAGAACTGTTTGAATAAATTAAATAGCTTGAAATAGAAATGTTTTTGAGAATTAAACTGTATACTCATGCTAAACTGAATTGTTTGAAATAGAACTATTTGCATAAAATGGATTTATCGTTAAATAACCTACAAAGGTTGATACGCCATAAAACCCAACCAACCAATCAAATTTGCTTTGACACACATTGGTCATACCTGTTAGTGTTTCATCATTTATTAAGGATTATTATTATTATTATTATTATAATTTGAAAATATGCAGCCATGTGCAAATTTATATTACACAGTAATGCTTGATAAATATAATTATTAATGTTAAATAGCAAGGGACAGAAGAGCTTATAGTGTCACGCTTTTACTGTTTGTGGTTACATGCCTGTTGTTGTGGGCAGCACTTCTCGAGCACAGGCAGTCATGGAAGACGTCACAACTTGATATGTCGATCTCAATCTCTCAAAGTTAGCTGCACCTGTTTTATATTCTGAAGGGAAAATTCTAAATTTTTATGCCCCTCACTTACCTTTTTTTTTTACTTGCTCTGTGACCATAGACCAGTGGACAGCTCAACATATCGGATCTGACAAGGGAGGTGAAATTAAGACATCTTGATGACATAGTCAATTAAGCATTGCTGATACTAGACTGGACATATTGACTTAGATATCCTTAATGTTACAGTAGAACGATCATGGTAGAGTTTATATTTAAGTCCTTGAACGATCTTGATGTCCTAATTAATTATGGAAAACCTGTCACAATTGAAGAATACTTTAAGCATTGAATCAAATACTCATCATATTAAGAACATTTTTAATTAGTTATTGTGAAGCTATATGCCAGTGTCATGGTACTTGAAGGACTAATTAAGACTTAGATAAATATAAGTATCTTGAGATGGGTTTAGACCAGAGGTGAGAAAACCTTTTCAGACTCTTGGGAAATTCATTGTGTTGAATTGTCATTGACGACTGCTATCTCAGTGATGGTAATCATCTAGTAGGTGAAGGGGAAATACAAAAGCACAATGTAGGACATTTTATAGTTTTTATTCTCTTTTTTTTCAATTTCTGAGGCCATGAAAATAGGTGCAAATGGATAACTGACACAATGTGTAGAGTAGATTTGTAGGCGTTTCTTTGTTCTATTAGGAACTAGCTGTTTTCAGATCTTTGTTTGGGTCTTTTTTTCTCAGTTCACATTACCATTTCTCCGGCTTGTATTTCCAGTCACAAAAAAAAAAAAACAAATCGAAAAACCCAGCTTCTTTTACTGAGATTCTCAGGACACCAAACCCCAACTGTCACCAGTGTGTACAGTGTGCTTGACCAGCCCTTGCAACCACTTAGATAGCTGATGGAGTCTGATGATTTCAGTAACTTTTCATTAATTGCTGTTTTCATACCAGGGTCCCAGATAAAGCTTATTTTATTCTATTTACCTAAACAAACACAACTGTTAGTGTTATGTAGCAGTGTATGGAGTCATTTGATTGTGTGTAGATAGGTGGGCTCTGGCTCGTTTGGGACTTGTCTCTCTTCTGGCTACTGGTTCTTTTATAACTTATCTATTTGCACCTCATGACCACTCATTTACAATGTTAAAATCGTCTCAGAATAGAACTGCATCATTCCAAAATTTTTCACCATACACCTATTTATGATGTTAATTATGAAAGGAGTATGAGGCTTTTTGAATTGCAGGATTGGGGTCAGTGACAAAATTTGCCCAATTCTATTCGTATTCTATGTAGGAGTAATTCATTGATGAGTACTTTAGCAATTTGACTAAGTGAGTTCAATCCTGCCTGTGTCTCACTAACATGGCTTTGTGCTATAATAAAATGAGCTTAGTAAATAATTATAACTGAAGTTTACATTATGATTGAATTAATTCTTTTTTTAATCATGAAGATATATGGCCCTGTAATATTACTTGAAGAACTAATTAAGATCTAAGTGAAATATAAATCATTAAACTTGATTAAACCCCACCCTCAATGTTCATTTCTTCAGTCTCATTTTTAGTAGGTTTATAACAAAGTATTTGACAATTTTAGAGGACCATAAGTTTCTACTCCTGGTTTACACAATGTGGAGAATAAGTATATACATCCACTATTGCTAGTTTTATTTTAGTTTATTTTTTTATCAAAACACTCTCGGTTGATACATTCTTTATGGGGTGGAGAGTCCCTGTAGGATAATGGCTAACATGTTGGTCTGAAATGTCATCATACATGAGTTTAAACTCTGATCAAACTTTACCTTTTCCAGTTCAAAATGGGAGTAGTTCATTTCAAAATGGAAAAATTATTATAAGTATAAATATAAAAAATATTTTATAAATTATTTTAGCAATAAAATTGTTAACATTTTATGATATATAAAAAAAAATTCTTTAAGTCATTTATTAGAACACAACACCTAATGCTACAGCTGCAGGAATTTTAGATTGAATTCCAGTTATGAAACGATTGCATACTTCTGGTGTAACCCTTCCCAATTCTTCCTCAATTAATGAAGTCAAAGCTCTTGCCCTTTGTTCAGTAATTGACAAGCCATCTCTTCTCTCCATTGCAAGAATACTCACAATTTTAGCAGCCAATTCCTGCTTGACATAAGCTTTGATTAAAGACCATACTTGTTCAATTGGATTAAACATTGGACTCTATGGTCCCAACCTAAGCACTTCACATCCTAGAAATTCTTCTTCACTAAAAGTTTCTTCAATATTTGAGTGACATGGGGCATTGTCAACAACCATCACAACTGGACCCCCATATTGTCTCTTTGCAGCTTTTTTATATTTATACTTATAATAATTTTTCCATTTTGAACTGAACTATTCCTATTTTGAACTGAACTATTCCCATTTTGAACTGGAAAAAGTATATTACATTCATTTTCGGATTAATACCCTTGAGAAAGGTATGAATCTTCTTATCCCCCTCCCAATGGGTTAAATAGTATTACTACTGTTCTTCTATGAGGATGGCTTTGGCATTAAATAATCCATGAAGGTTTGATTTGCCATCAAACAATAAACAAACTATTTTTACTATTATTTTATCACTAGTTTTTTCATTGTTGCTTTTTATCTAAACAAATTGGATCAACATATTTTTCATTATTATTATTATTATTATTATTTCATAACTAGTTTTAAAGTATTTTAATGGATATTTTCTTTCTTAAAAGTCTAGGTCAATTGGAAGATCAAATGGCATGAAATCTTAAATAAGTATCTTTGCATTACTTACCTCCCATTTCTAAAACCAACCAAATAAGTTGGCTGGGGATGTAGAATATACTGACTACATCTTTGCAGAGGGGTAAGACTCCCCCCAATGAGTGTCCTGGATATGACACTAAACAATCTGATGGTAGGGTTTCAGTAATGTTGGAGCTTTGGGGAATGTGGAATACCCTTTCATTGCCATTTCTCCCTGGTCCACTTTGACCTGGAGTGGTAGCACCTGATAGGGTCCTATCTATGGGTCAAATAGAACTAAAGTGCATACTTATGCTAAATGAAATTGCTTGAAATAGAACTGTTTGATATTTAAACTGTGTACTTACGCTAAACTGAATTGTTTGAAATATAACTGTTAGAACATTTAACTGTGTAAACAAAAACTATACTTATACTAAATCGAATTGTTTTAGTTTGAACTGTTTGACTAAAATTAATAGCTTGAAATAGAAATGTTTTTGATGATTAAAACTGTGTACTTATACTAAACTGAATTGTTTGAAATAGAACTATTTTTATGTATAAAAATGGATTTGGTTTTAAATAACGTATGACTGTTGATATGCCATCAAACCAAATAAGATGAACAAGACATATGAGACACTGCTGAAGAAGCAAGGATGAATTCATAAGTGACATTTTCCAATGCACCCCTTCACAGTGTTGGCTGACCTACGAGAACTTACCTGCAACAACTCTGTGTGGACACAGGATATAGTCTGGTAGACCTCCTGGGAGCAATGGACGATATAGACTAATGGAGAGAGAGAGAGGGTCAGAGAAATTCATGCTAGCAGTGTGACTTGGTGATAACTTGTATGCAAACCTCAAGAGTCTGTCTCTCATGGATGTTGCATTAATCAATTCAACCATGGAAACTTCTAGGAAATGAGCCCCTCCCACCTTTCCATTTCTCTACACAGTTAATCTTCACTCGGAGCCTCATTATTATGGCCTTGTCATAATGAAGCAAGCTTAGTAAATAATCATAACTGAAGTCTACTTTAAAGCTAATATTAGATGTTTTCTTTTTTCCTTTTTTTTTTTTTTTTTTTTTTTAAATTATCATGAAGATGTATGGCCTTGTAATATTGCTTGAAGAATTAATTAAGATTTAAGTGAGATATAATTCCTTCATTAAGATTGGTTGAGACTATAGACCCTTCACCCCCATATCATTCACTTTACTCTCTCTCAGCTTCTGTTGCAGTCTGCGTGACACATTTAGGTCTCATAGTAACTTATCTTTATAGAACCTATTGGAGGGGTTAAATACTCTAAGTGATGTTGGTTTGTACGACTATACAATGCTATTGTTATGAGAAATGGAATCAGCAACACAAGTTCAAATCCTAAACAAGGCGGTTTGCATTTCACTTCATGTTCATACCCTTGGAAATAACATGAATTTATCTCTTCTCTTTCCCTGTATCTCTATGGGTAAATAGTAGCATAGACTGGATTTTTTAGCCTTGGTATGGCAATCAATATAGAAGAAAGAAAACTCTAAATTCAAACCAGTTTTACTCAACTTAAAATTGACCTTGTGTCTCATCTTACCCATGGTGAAGGGGTTGGGTAAATAAATACCTTGTGCCACTGAAGAATTTTAGGAATTAAGTTGCTGCAAGTTTAAGGATAATATCATACTTGTTGGATTTTCCTCTTGGTATAAGCCATAGATAACATCCTGTCTGAAATATGTATCAATTGACATTCTGAAGAAAAAAAAAATGTATTTTCTAATTACTATAAAACAACTTACCAATATAATTTCCTGCAAGGAAGGACCCATATTGCTAATTTTGGATTTAATGTTCAACTGATTTAGTAATCTTTATTGCGTCTGAACTTGATATCAACTATTGGTAAGTTAACTGGAACTAAAACTTTTTTTTTTAACAAGTTTATTTTTGGTATTGCTGTCTAATGACAAACCTTCCAACTGTACTAATGAGTTGTTTGTTTTTTTTTTGTCTCTTTTCAGGTAAGTTTCCTTTTGCTGATGGTAATGTACCAAACTTTGACTTTTTCACAAAATTTCAGATAACTTCATCCTAAATAATCTAATATAACTAAACAGATATTCTGTGATCAAATCAAGTCAAATCTCTTTACAAGTTTTCACAATGACTTTTTATTTTATTTTCTTGAATTTTTAATTTTTTTCTGAGTGTATACTTAAACACCAACTGTATTTCTTTCTATGTTAGCTAAGAGATTATAACATAATGAAGTTAATATTATTCTGTGTAATTTAAAAAAAAATCATTTTACATCTCCATCTGGAAGAGGGGGAGTCCCCCTACCATCGTACCTAACATGCTGAACTGTAACATCATAGTAAACTAGTTAGAACTCCAGTGACACTATTACATTCATACTTCGACTAATACCCTTGAAAAAGGTATGAAACCCTTATCCCTCCAGCTATGAGTTAGATAGTATCACTATCGTTCTTCTACAAGAATGTCTTTGACATTAAATAACCCTTGAAGGTTGAAATGCCACTAAACAAAGAAACCAAACCATCTGGAAGAACTACATACAAACCATATCATGCGTATGATTCTAAACTGCATCTGATAAAGCTCCAGTTCTAGAGTGTAAAATATCCTTTTATTACCATTACTCTCTGGTCCACTCTGATCCAGAGTGGTAGTACCTGGTCATGCTTTATCTATGGATCAAATAGATCTGTTTAAAAATTATTTGTATTTGAAAGGAATGCTAGATGCCATATAACTATAAATTATTTATGAATAGTTATTTGGAACTACAATTGTTTACTAAGGATTATTATTAGTTACTTGAAACTATATAACTGTGTGCAAACAAATGACTATCATTGAATACAAATGTTTACTTAAAATGATGTCATTGTTTATAGAATATTAGTATTAGAGAGGAATATTTGAAATCCTACAACTGTGTGAAAATCATTGGTATTAGATAGGAATATTTGATATTACATTACTGTGGGGCCAAAACTGTAGAAAAAAATTAAATTGTGAATATGAACATGTAATGATCATTGTTGTCTATCTTCTTGGTATGAAATAACCCCAGATGGGTTGACATGTCATTAGATTATTAATCTATATGATATATATGCTGTTGAATTATTAATTGACTATTGGGTATGTCAGTACTGTTGTATGGATGCACTACATAGATGCTAACAAAATGCATGGAGAAAAAGTTATATGGGAACTACACAGGAATGTTTAGTGCTGTTTTGTACAAATCCTGGAAGCAACACCCCATAAAACAACAGCTGCATAGTCACTTACTTCCCATCTCCAAAATCATCCAAGTATGACAAACAAGACATATGGGGTGCTACTGGAGAAGCATGATTTGATATTTTATATATATATATATATATATATATATATATATATAAAATCATTAATTTACTATATATGCCTTTAAATTAATCATTTATGATATATTTTAATAGTAAGTATATATAGGAAATTAATCTAATAGCATATACATGCTATTAAGTTAATTCTTTCTCTCTCTCTCTCTCTCTCTCTCTCTCTCTATATATATATATATATATATATATATATATATATATATATATATATATATATATACTATTGATTTATTTAAGCTATAATTGTTTACAAATGATGTTTATTAAATAGGAATAGTTACTTGAAACCATGCAAAAGAAAAAAAATATAACTGTCATAAAATATCGACACTTTCCTCTGAGAACATAATAGTTATGTAAGAAAAATGATAGGAAGAAGGATGGATGGTTAACAATATAATTGCAGCCACTGGATGTGTGATGAGTTGTTCAGAGTACCTTGGAGCCTTTGTGGATTTGGGTTTGACCTGCCTCTCTTCAGCTGACAACAGCTCTTAAAAGGGAAGTGCTACTGTCCCTTACAAATCTCTGCAGTCCAAGTGACACAATTGTGTTAGACTGACTGGCCTAACAATAATCCAACAAGCATTTGAGTAGGTATGTTCAGTGTGGCTGACCTCTATGAACACTGACTTGGTGACTGGTTATTTTACTGTGTATTAACCCTTTTCGGGTCACTTAATGCTGAATTAAGTCTCTTTGATAAAAGTTTTAAACAATTCAATTTAGTATAAGTACAGTTTTGTTTTAACACAGTTAAATGTCAAAACAGTTCTATTTCATACAATTCCCTTTTAGTATAAGTACAGTCTTTGTTTATACACAATTAAATGGAAGAAGAGTTAATTTCAAACAATTAGAGTTTAGTTTTATTGGACTCATAGAAAGGACCCTATCAGGTAATACCGCTCCAGCCCAGAGCGGACCTGGGAGCAATGGCAATGAAGGAGTACTTCACATTCCCCAAAGCTCCAGCATTACTGGAGCCTCACCATCAGATTGTTTAGTGTCATATCCAGGACACTCATTTGAGGAGTCGTATCCCTCTGCAGAGACACAATCGGTATATTCTACAGCCCCAGGCGACTGGGCAAACTTGGTGACTGGATTTCTCATATAGTTAGAGGGTTCTAAATGAAACAGGCATAATTCAAGAGGTTTGGGGTTTTTTGTCCTCTGGTTTCTTCTGAACCACTATATAAAAGATTGGGAGAAAAAAGGAAGTTTTGCCTAGTTGGCTGGAGCTGTAGAATACATCATCTGGACCTCTGCAGAGGGGTAAGACCCTCACCCCAATGAGTGTCCTGGATATGACACTAAACAATCTGATGGTGAGGTTCCAGTGATGCTGGAACTTTGGGGAATGTGGAGCACCCCTTAATTGCCATCGCTCCCAGGTCCACTATGGCTCAGAGTAGTAGCACCTGATATAATCCTATCTATGGGTTAAATAGAACTAATCTGTGAACTTATGCTAAACTAAATTACTTGAAATAGAACTGTTTTGATATTTAAACTGCATACTCATGCAAAACTCATTCGTTTCATATAGAACTGTTTTTGACATTGAAATTGTACTTATGCTAAACTGAATTGTTTGAATTAGAACTGTTTGACTAAAATGAATTGTTTGAAATAGAACTGATTATTCGTATAAAAATGGATTTGGCATTAAATAACCTACAAAGGTTGATATGCCATAAAACTCAACCAACCATCAACCAAAAAAAGTTTTCTTTCTTAAATGATAGTTGAATTTCAGAGTAGTTTGAACATTTTAACATCTGAATAAAAGTGGAAAAATATCTGAAAAGATAAATAAATAAAACTTATCGACTTTTTTTTTCATCACCTGTAGGAGAACAATATAAGTCAACATGTTTATAAAACCAACCAACCTCATTCAAAGCACTAGCTTTGCATCTGTTCTTTCAGTCTGTAATTTTCCCTACTTCACTTATCTCTTAAAAATTACTGGCTTATATTCGTGTAATCGAATACAACCTCTTCCCACCATGCCATTTGGTTGATGTGTTCCATACTTCCTGAAGATATCTATATACAAAATACTGATTTTGATTTCGGGAATCCTTTTTAAATATAAATCTGCCTGTTTATATGCTATTTGTCAACAAATGACCTTTTCACTTTCTCTGATCTTTTGTTTAACCACTTTTACAAAATCCTTGCTTGATACCTGTATTAAATCATACTACAATATTGACTGTACTTAGAGCTAATTCAACAGCCAGCAATTGTAATTGGGTTTAGTGTTATGCGTTCTCATGTCTTCAGGTATCTGGAATTTACCTTCTGAGAATTTTGGGATCATATAACAAGTTGATGAATGGGAGTTTCTCGGCCATCTTAACCTTTTTCATTTCTAGAAAACAAAATTTTTTTCTAACTCAGGTTATCAATAATATTAAGATAACATAATATCTATATACTTTTCTCTTATAAATCTGTCCTTGAAATGTTTAAACTGGCAATCAAAACTGAGCAGCTTATTTTTTATCCAGATTCAAAATTCTCTCTCTCATATATATATATATATATATACACACATACAAATAGCAGACACGCAGTTGGCAGCTCTTGATGGTGATTGCCAGTTTTTTGTCTGTGATCATCAAACCAAGAGGCCCCCATGTGGTGGGTGTCCCTTTATATACTTTTGTATGGGCCATAATGGAACTAGTAATCTAGTTTGTGAGGCGTGATGGAAAAGGCGGTCTTGTTAGTTGGGCCCTTTGTGAAATGTAGTCTAGTTTAAACTTGTTTTTGTTTGCATCTATGGATATTTATTGTTTTTTTTAATTTTTTGCTTTGTTTTTTCCTGGTGCATGGTTATTTACATGGCTGTGTTGTTATTAATTTTATGATTTGTTAATTCATTTATTTTGCTATGTTTGATTTATTCTTTTCTGGTGTTATCATTATTTTATTATTCATTAGAAAAGAGACTTATCCCCAACCCTAGATTAGTCATGGAGGTACTACTTTTGTTATGTGTCTTGTATAGCTTGGCAGAGCGAATTCGTCTCCTGGTTTGGTTTGAATACAGTTTTTCTTCTTGACAAGTTGCCATACCCAGATTAAAGAGCCCAGTCTGCTTTACTATTTACCTGTAAGTAAGTAAAGTTGGCAACCTTAGTCAAGGGTGACCCAAAGGCTCCCTTTTCAATAGCTACTACACCAAGGTGTAGGGGAGTGCACTACTTCTTTCCTTGGATTGCTCCACTTTACCCTTTATCTGTACCTTATAAAGCTGAGTGCTAAGCAAGGTGGAATCAAGTACCATTTTTTGAGTCTTTGGTATGACTTGACCTGGGATTGAACCCAGGTCTCCCAGACCATTGGTGAACATTCTACTCATTAGGCCAACGACCCGGTTTATACCTTTCCCTGAGCTATCATTTACCTGTAGAGAGAGAGAGCATATTTGGATTTATACCTTTCTCAGAGCTATTACTGCTTTATTTACCTGTGTAGAGAGGGAGAGAGAGAGAGCGGGCATGGTTGGATTTATACCTTTCCCAGAAGTACTATTGCTTTGTGAAATGCAAACAGTCACATTCAGAATTTGAACTCTCGTAGCTGGGTCTACTTCCTGCAGTAAGTTACACCACCAGTGCCTTTATTTATTAACCTCACCTAATTTTGAGCAAAAGACCTTTTATCCAGAAGTGCTCTTTTTGGATTGTGAAAACTATCTTTTTTTCCCCCTCAATCTAAAAACAAACTACCTGTATCTTGGCTCAGATCCATTCATCAACATAGCAGGATCACTGGAAGTTGGCTTTCCTGACTCATAATACTGAGTTCAACTAAATCATATTGATTGACACAAGCTCTGGATTAGAATCCCTGTTGTGTCTCACATCAATTCCATACTATTTTAACTTCTGTATAGAACCTATTATATTACGTCCAATTTCACATTCAACTGAATTTCATAAAGAAAACATTTCATTAACACAATAGCACATACAATCCAGTTTGTTGTGTTCCATGCTTTTGCAACCTGCTATGAAAAACATTGTTAACAAAAGAAAGTACATTACTTTGTTCCCAGCTGAATACTCATTGGCCTAGGCTCGAATTTGTTTTAATAATTGTCTCTTATTTCTAAACACTTTCATTGTTCTTGTGCTCTTTTTCTATTAGATTTGACTTCTTAAAAAAAAAAAAAAAATATTTACTTGAAGCCTAGGTTTCTGTGTTCAGATGAAGAACTGTGACTGATAAAATGGGTGAGCATTTCTAGTTAATTACAATCATTTTGGGTGATATTGCTGTGTTGGTTTTGACTAGTTAAGATACTGAAAAATGGTATCTAAATTTCTATAGCATTGATGACTTTGGATGGTTTTCATTGGAACAAGTTTACCATTTAAAGATAACACAAAGAGAAATAAAGATTAATTCTGACTTTGGTTTCCCTTTGATAAATTGTCTTTGTGTGTATATTCCAGCCCCTACGCAGAAGCAGGATGGGTCACAAGGTTAATTTTAAGCAGGGTCTAAGAGGTTTGAATTCAGTTTTCCTTCTAGACTGGTTGCCAAACTAAGGCTGAAGAACCCAGTCTGCCCTACTGGAGAGAGAATAATTGGATTTATACTTTTCCCAAGGGTATTAGTGCTATGGGGAATGCAATCAGCTTTGTCCAGGATTTGAACTCGCTTTGTCCATTTCCTACAATGATAACCATTACATCATGGGCACCTATCTTTGTATTCTGCATGTAAAAATCTGGTTTGACCTTAAGTTTTTCATTTTAAAGGCAACACCAAGAAAAAATCAGATTGGTTCCATCTTTGGTTCTCTGCAATAAATTTGAAACCTTCAAATTCATTCTTACAATAGATATTATCAGTCTCAGTATAGTATTTATTTATTATATCTTTTTAATTGGTTTAATGGTATATAGATTGTTGTTGGGTTATTTAATGCTGAAGTCATTCATTTTTGTAAGCAATCATAGAGTTTCAAGTATTCCTATCTAATATTAAAAATTTATACAGTTATATGGTTTCAAGTAATTATTTCTATTTAATGATGATAATCATTTGTTTGTTCATAATTATAAGGTTTCAAGTATTCCTATCTGATATCAATAATCATTTACTTTCAAGTAACTATTTCAATCTAATATTAATAATCTTTGAACAGATCTATTTGACTCATAGATGGGATCTTAACAGGTAATATCATTTCAGATCAGAGTGTTCTTAGGAATAATAGCTTTAAAGCGATAACTCCACACTCCTATTTACTTTTGAACTAATACTCTTGGGAAAGGCATGAACTTCCTTATCCCTCCAGCTATGGATTAGATAGGATCACGGTTGTTTTCCTACAAGGATAGCTTTGGTATTAACCCATTATACCATTCAACAAAAAACCAAACCATCATCCACACTTCCCAGAACTCTGTAACTTGAGCCTTAGCATTGAATGAAGGGTAATAAAGAACCCTAGCTTGTCCTGTTATCACTTTCTTCATACTTAACTATCAACTGATCCTAGAATTTTGCTCTCAACTTGAACTGTTCAAACGTAACTGTTTATTGAATATATGAGATTCAATTTCGAGGTCAAAATCTGTTTTTTTCCACTTTGGTAACCCAAGCCCAGAAGACCAAAAAGAACATGATTCTTGTCTGACCTTTAACCATACTTAGTACTGAAGATTTAAAGACATTAGAAAATAATCCTTTTATTTCCATTTTATTAATATGGAGAAATTGTTTTCATTTCATTTTATTATGAGGGTCATTCAATGAATAAATTGAACTTTGCCTAAAAAGTTGACAGTAGGAAACCCTCATTACAAGTGCACCTTTTTTTAAGGAAATTATAAGCGATGGGTCCTTGCATGACCCTCCTTACTGACTGCTGTGCCTGAAACTTTTCTTTACCAGAGAGTTACTGTGTTTCCACTCCATGGACTGTCTTTTCCACTTAGACTCATGGTAGCAAAGCCATGTTTTAACCTATTTGTAAAGATATTTTTGACTAAAATATGTTTCTCCATACTCATTACACATTCTTCTGTAAATTTCACATGGTTTGTACTTCTCAGCTACTAAAAATTTGATGATAGACCTCTGTTCAAACCTCAAGCACTCTGTTTCATTTGCCACCATTTTGAATAGCCTAAAAACAAATATTTCTATGAGATTTAATATAATTTTTCCTATTAATCCATTCCAAACAATGCAGAATTTACATAAGTACAAAAAAAATTCTGAAAAGAAAAATTATTTAAAAAAAAATTTTTTTTATTCAAACATTTTCCCTTATTTGTTTATCGAATAATCCTTGAATTTAGAAACCCTTTCCTTCCTATCTCATTACTTATATCTGGAAAATTGTTGATCTCCCAAACTGTTATCTAGTTTAATACTATTATAGACACACACATCTATACATACTTGGCCCAGTTTCCTGAGGCTGCAGAATACATCGACTGCATCTCTGCAGAGGGGTTAAGCTCCCTCAACAAATGTCCTGGATAGGATGCTAAACAATCTGATGGTGAGGCTCCAGTAATGCTGGAGCTTTGGGGAATGCAGAGTACCCTTCATTGTTATCGCTCCCAGGTCCACTCTGGCTCGGAGTGGTAGCACCTGATTAGGGTCCTATCTATGGGTCAAATAGAACTATTTGACATTAAAACTGTACTTATGCTTAACTGAATTGTTTGAAATAGAACTGTTTTTACATTTAACTGTGTAAACAAATTACTGATGTTTAATTGAATTGTAAGTGATACATAACAATACTTGAAAATATTAAATTGTGTGTAAACAAATGATAGTAAATAGAATTATTTGTATTTGATAGGAATAAATGAAACCATTAAACTCTGTGAAAAGAATGAGCTCAGGCTCATTTAAAAATGTTATCTACAAAATGTGTTTACAAATCATATATTCAATATATATATATATATATATATATATATATATATATATATGTATAAAAAGAATTTGTTATTAAATAACCTACAATGTTTAATATGCCATAAAACCTAAACAAACCAAATTCTATATATACTCATACAGATATGCTTACATTTACATTCATATGTATTATTGCATCTAGATATGTGCGTCTTGGGACAGAACTTATAGTATCATATGAATTTTTTCTTTTCTCTTCAAATACTTTACATTTTTCTTCATATCTCATAACCTAACTGGTTTTCAGGGTGCTATATTGAGTAATTCCTCTTTATGGCATCTATCAGTTTAATGTGAAGGTTACTTGGCAGTGCCTATCTCCTTACCATGTAACATGACTAGTTGTATTTGGTAACATGGTACCAGTAGCAAAGAACAAACCCTGACTTTGAATTCAGTTTTCTCCTTTAGCTAGACTGGTTGCTATATAAGGTCTAAAGAGCCCCAATTTGCCCTACTATTTTATCTACAGCTGGGAGTAGAAGAAAATGGTGATCATTCATTAAAATAGTTTTATTACCTACTGACATGGCAATGCCTGTGGTGTGATGGTTATCATCGTAGGAAATGGACATGATGACACGAGTTCAAATCCTGGACAAGGTTAATTGCATCTCACATAGCACTAATAGCCTTGGGAAAGGTATGAATCCAATTATTCTCCCTCCCAGCTATAGATAAATAGTAGGGTAGACTGCGTTCTTTAGCCTTGGTTAAACAATCAGTCTAGGAGAAAGAAAACTCTGACTCCAAACCTGTTAAACTCCACTTAACAATCAACTTTGTGTCACATCCTGCTTATGCGGAGGGGTGGGTAAATACATATATTACCTATTAAAATATGCATTCAAATTCATACACATTTATCCGAGTATTAACATGATGCAAAGCAAGCAACCTGGTGGGGAGGGGAGTCCCTGTGGCTAACATGTAGGACTGCAAAATGGCAGTGAGTGAGTTCAAACTCCAGTCATGATATTACATTAACTTTTGGTCTAATACCCTTGAGAAAAGTATGAACATTCTTTTCCCTCTAGCTATGGGTTAATTAGTACCACTACTGCTTCTTCTGCAGTGTTGGCTTTGGCATAAAATAACCCATGAAGATTAATATGCCATTAAGTAAAGAGGCCAAACCATAAACAACCTTTTACAAGATTTGAACTTGGCTTATTCAGTCTATTTCCTCTGCTATTCCCATTTCATCCACACAAGTACCAAAGACATAAAATTAGATTCTTGTCTCTTGACCTTTGACTGTAAGAATGCCAAAGGCTTCAGTTCATATTATGACACGATGGTGGCATTCGTTTCTGTGGGTGTGAGTGCTAGTTATAGGATCCCTTCGTCTGTGGGGGTGTCCTCGTGGTGTAATGGTTAAAGCGGTGGACTGCGGAATCGTAGTACGCGAGTTTGTACTCCAGTCGTGCTATTACGTTCACTTTCGGGCAAATACCCTTGGGAAAGGTATGAACCCCCTTATCCTCCCAGCTATGGGTAAAATAGTACCACTACTGTTCTTCTAGGAGAATGGCTTTGGCATTAGATAACCTAAAAAGAGTTGATATGTCATTAAACAAAGAAACCGAAACCGAAACCTAAAGATATACAAAACGAAAAATGATAATATAAAAAAAAATCCCTCTGCAATTATATTACAAGATGAAGCTTGTTGATTTTTATCATTAAGGGTTTTCGGACTATTGTCTTCATCTTTATTGTTATTTCCACAACGTTTCGGACGATATGTCCTCTGGCCTTCTTCAGGTGTTTGCCGAACTCTGGAACCTTCACGGAACTCCGAACTACGTCCTTTATTGAAGGTTATAGGCATTGGTCACCTAAGCTTCTAAGGAGACAATCATCTGGAGGTTGCCGGTTCAATCCTCACTACAGGCGAGTAACAATACAGGAATACTTAACTCTTGTACCCGGTTATGACTAACGGAATCAGAACAGGCGACCCCCGTGGTTTCAATAAAAGACGAAGTTCGGAGTTCCGTGAAGGTTCCCGAGTTCAACAAACACCTGAAGATGGCCGGAGGACATATCGGCCAAAACATTGTGGAAATAACAATAAAGATGAAGACAATCGTCCGAAAACCCTTAATGATAAAAAAAAAAAAAAAAATTAACTGAGATTAATATAAAATGTTAAAACTGTAAAACAAATTCAGTATTATATTAATGCTACATCACATGCTATTTCCAACAGCTGATGCACTGACTGTAGACATTAACTGGAAAGTAGCTGACTGTATGTTTGGAGGGTCAATATATACATCAAGTATAGGTCTCAGCCAGAATTTTGCAGGGGTGTCCATGTGGATTAATGGCTAACCTGCTGGACTGCAGGTTGGAACTCCAGTTGCTCTATTATATTGACTTTCAGGCTTATACCCTTTGGGAAATATATGAACCCCTTATCCCTCAGCTATGGGTTAAATAGTCCCACTGCTGTTCTTTTACAAGGATGGCTTTGGCATTAAATAATCCATGAAGGTTGATATGCCAAGAAACCAAACTAAGGCCAGAATTTTGAGC
>CAUZXS010002037.1:10000-57796 GCA_963585895.1 Sepioteuthis lessoniana
AATGGATTTTATTCATATATTAAGAACATTTATTTACAATACACTCTGAACATAATTCTAGAAAGACTTTTATTGATATATGATTTTTTTTTTTAAATCCTAAGAAAGAAAATAACTTGTATTTGTTAGGAAAATTTTTTTGTCAAACGCAAAAAATTATGAAGTATTTTTTCCGAATAGTATGTTTTAAAACTATTAAGTCTATTACACAAAGACATAACAGGAAGATATTTAGTCTAATACTTAAAAGAACCAATTCTATAGAAAAATTCCTTTTAGTTGTAAAGGCTATGACAAAATTATGATGCTTATATGAATTAGAATCATTCCGTTTGATGTTTATTCCTATTATTAGCTATGTACGTACTTCAAAGGGCTATTGGCAGTGTCTAAGCAATCTAAAAATATAGCCCCATTAAACAAAGCTAGTATTTAAAAAATAGATAAATTAAATAAAATAATAATGATCATGATGTAATTGTCAATGGAAATATTTCATCACTTAGCACATAATACTTCATTTTTACGTAATGAATCTTCAGAGAGATCATTTTTATTTGCTTTTCCTATTCATTAGTACATCAAATATGCCTGACAATAAAATATTTTATAAAAACAAGAATAATGTCAAAGAAAAAGAAAAAGAAACGTGTTCATTAGAATTCAATAAATTATTTGTCAACCACAAACAGTAACATTCCTCTAGGTTTTAGAAAGCACTAAGAGAATTTTCGCCACAATCATGCATTAACAGCATGTGTCCTTTCTTTAAAATTAAAATTAATTGCTTCAAATTAACGTATTTGTTGGCCTTTTAAGACACATGGTTTACAAGTCTTTTATTTGGAGGACTATCACTCACACCAAGCCACCCAAACCTTATTTCCATTTTAAGCTACAGTAGGGAATTCCTAGTCATAATACCAACGCTATAGGTGCAGCGTAATATTTGCATTTCTTTTTAAAATGTAAATGTGTCATATTTTGCAAATGCTGTATATATTGTAATCAAACACACAATTTTAGATAAATTTTCCTTGTTTATTGTTCAGGTTAAACTTATATGTTGAAGGATAAAATTCTATTAATAAAGTTTACTTCCAGTAATAACCAATTTTGGAATTGCACTAGATTATTTGTTTCATTGTTTAATTTCTGGTTCAATGGCCGAGATTACATTTTTGACTTATTTTTTCTTTGAATAACAACGTAAATATTCTTTAATAGGAAGAAATTTGTATTTAATTCTAGCGATTAGGAACGTACTCTAGAAGTTCTATAGTTCTAACAATAACATTCACGATTTCAAAAAAATGTAAAAAGGAAAAGAAAGTTCAAGACTGAATTCTTTAAGGATGGATTCAAAGTGAATGCAAGTGTGTCTTTTCACTAGCTTACATCTATATTACATGTATTATCCTTAATGTTTCAGCAATGCATACATTTACATGTAACTATAACTGCGATTAACTTGTTATTTGCAATTCAAATAAGTGAAAATTAAGAAAATTGAAAAATTTCTAAGTTGTACTTAACCAAAAATCTTTATTCACTGATTACTGGCTTATGATGATAAGACACGAAAAGTAGAAGAAAAAAGTTGAAAATCCTGCCAATAACCATCAAATAAACCTACATAAAAAGCGCTAGGAATACTTGAAAATGGACTAAGTATAGTAGAATTTTTGTCTAGGTCGAGACATGAACAAATTATCAAAGAAATTGAGATTGTTTCCTTAGAAGTAATGTTGCGAATTTTTGATGCCTTGGCAAAAGCAAATCCCTCCTTCATTCCATCGATAGAGAAATAAAGTGTAAGAAATTATCTTGGTGAACAAACTTTTTCAAAGGTATGGCATTGTTGTTTCCTTAAAAATCTCATATTTTTTAACTTTATTAATTTAAGAACAACTATTAAAACCACTTGACTAGAAAAATAATTTTACAAAGATAATGAAATCAAAGAAAGACATTTGGAAGTTTTACAACAGATCGCCTTTAAACTATAAACAGTTTCGTTAAACAATCATCATCATGTCGTGGCGCTTGCACGGATATCCTTGACCCTCTCTCGCCACTTCTCCCTATCGTTCATCGCCTCCGGCAGGTTAAACAATACATCATTATTATTATTATTCGTAGTCGTCCTTCTCCTATATAAATCCTAGAAAAAAGAATTCATATCAAAATGAAGGATATTCATAAATAATAAGCAATTTTTCCTCGGTTATTTCAACTTCTATTAAAAAGCTCATTCGGCTGGGATTGTCGAGTACACCGACTGTATCTTTGCAGAAGGGTAAGACCCTACCAACCGAGTACTCTAGATATACCACTAAACCATCTGATAGTGAAGCTCAAATCCTAGAATTCTGGAGAATGTGGAGTACCCCTTCACTGCCATTACTTTCAGGTCCACTGTCTCGGAGGGATAGTACTTTCAGGATTCAATCTAGGGGTCAAATAGAACTATTTAGTCATTTACTACACTTGAAATCATTTAACTGGTTGTAAATGAATGAATAATATTGAATATAATTATTAGTGAAGGATAGCAATACTTGAAAGCTTTTAAATGTGTGCAAACAATTTCAGCTCTGGCTCGTTTAAAAATAATGTTACCTACAAACTATTCGGTTACAAATATATAAACAGGATTTGGCATTAAATAACCTGAAAGGTTGATGTGTCATAAAACACAACCAACCAACAATAAAAAAAACCTAGTTAAGAGAGCAGACAAATACATTTCCCAAAACAATGGGAAACATTAAATTTTTCTTTAGTTGCATGAAATCCTCCAATTTTCTAAGTTTCCATTTTTCATAATTCAAAAAAGTAAATACTGATATTCGACTAAGAATAATTTTTCTCAAGTAGAATATAACGTCCTTGGAGATAATGACGTGTGAATAAGATACTTATTAAATATTAAAACAAAAAAAAAAAAAAACATGAAGTTGTTAAATGACATTATTTCATGACATCAATTCACAAACCGAAAAAAACCTAACTTTCCATTTGATAATATTCTTTCCATAAGGAAGGATAAACCAGAACCTACTTTGTAGGAGTTAAAAGATAATTTTTAAATTTAACGCAATTGCGTGGAAGAAAGGCTAACAAAGATAATAAAAGTTTTGCATTAAATAAATTCTAACAGTGTTGGTTTTCTTTGTTATAAACGAACTATAGCTCTTTAAAAACTTTTTAAACGTTTACTTTCACTACTTTGAAGTTAAACGCTAACAGAATAAATTCAGATAAAAACTTTAAAAAATAGAAACGAATCCAATCAAAAGGTCATATTTGACAAGAATCAGTGTTTTGTGTATTGTTTCGAACATTTTGATGTATCGCTTAGATTGAGGAAAAATTGAAAATATTACCTTAAATTTCTGATTTTTTTTTTCCTGAGCAGACTGAACCTAAATAGCATTGATGGCGTGTTGTAAAATGTTTTGGCAGCAATTAATATTATTTTCTATCATGCAAAAATCAGTTAGTTATTATTAAACCAACTATCTCTGTACTATTAGTGGAGATAAGTTATTAAACAGAAGTGATTGGAAGTGACACAAAAGACACAACCAACAAAGATTTACCAAAACGTTTTCATCATGCCCACTCTCCATTTTCTGTATAACTTTTTAACAAACCCACATATCGCCGAGAAGTTTAAAATGAAAACATATTTTCTTCTTTGAATTGTATGTATTGAAATAGAAAAATAATTTCCCAACTGAATCCTATAGAAAATCAAAGTCGCAGTCATTAATAATGTAATGCAATCTGCTTCAAGAAAATTACATTACCCTAACAAAACCCAAATACATATATGCAAAGATAAAAGACCGCCTCAGAAATGAAAAAGAAAAAAAAAAGTTTTATACATATTTAAGATTCCTGAACCTGAATTATTTGCTACAATTTGAACTAAACCTGAAAAATAAAATTTAAAAAATACAACTCTTCTCCAACAAAAGTAGCTCGATTTCAAAACTTACCTTCGCAAAAAACATATAAAAAGAATTTTTTTACAAGAGTTAAATTATCATTCAAAGAAAATTTTATCATTTATCTTTAAAATCTGTTATATCAAACATTTAATTTATACAGGTACACAACACACACGCACAGTTTTACAGATTTCATTTAAACTTTTAAAAATTCTCGATGGGATGAATTCTTTAAGGTTTATAACTTTCATTGATAGAATAATAAAATCAGCAAATGCAATGAATTATAACACACACACACACACACACGTGCTTGTGTGTGTGTGAGAGAGAAAGAAAAGGGGAAAGAGATAGAATAAAGCAAACATTCATAATTTTGTTTCAATTCTGCAGTCTTTTAAAAAGAGCAGATCCACTCTTCTACAAAGAAATAAACCTGAAAAGCAAAACATGAATAAAAAAATTTTCCGCATAAATCATCTGTAAAAAGGGAGCGGGCGTACATGGCTAAAAGAAAAGAATTATTAAGAGAAAAAGAAAAGAAAAAATCTACTAGATAAGACCGTTATTTTGTCGCCGTCACGTGGATCTAGACTCGACTTAAGATTATAATTTTCACTATCTGAAATTTAGTGGCTTTTAAAAACAATGATTTAGTGTTTCATTTTAAAAAAATATTTGAAGCATTTAATGTCGTTTCAAATTTGCAAAAATGAAAGAAAAATGCTAAAATTGAAGAAATATTCTTACTGGATAGTGATGAGGAAGAAGAGAAAGAAGTTGACAATGAAGACAAAAGTAAGACGAAGATTACTAAATAGTTGTTGATGTTCAATGTAGAATCTAGATGCTGTTTCATCTTTGGCGTGTCTGGAAACAACAACCGAGGACAGATTGATAAGGAAAAAAAAGAGAAGAAATGGACAGTAAGATAAAGAGAAGCTGACCAGACAGTGTAGGAAGGAGGAGGAGTAGGAGTAGGAGGAAGACGACGAGGGTGGGGGATGAAAGAGAAAGGCTGTCCATCGAGACGAAAGTGAAACCACCGAGCCTAACAATAAAGTATAGCGAATATATTAGACAAAAAGGTGACAGACATGACGACATTGGATAAGTCAGTTTAGGAGAGGGGGATTGGGTTGGGTTTGAAGACAATTTGTTTCTCTAGACTAATATATGATATATTTGGTTTAGCAGGTAAAAAAAAACTTCTTCATTTTTCTAGCAAACACTATATTACATTATAGCTGTTTATTTTGAATAATTCTTTCATGATGAAGCGAATTATTATTCTTTTTTTTTCAATTATTAACATATTTTAAATTAATTTATTTTTCTACCTACAGGCGAAAGAGTGTCCATATTTTGAACTACTTAAGAAGGAAAATATATTTCTACATCAACTCGAAATTTTCTGAATAAATTCGATATCAGTTACCAAAAAAAAAAAAACATTGCAGATGCTCCAACTATTTTTCTTATAAAAAAAATAAAATAAAAAATTAATTGAATAAAATTTTAAAAAATGAATAAATAAAATTACCAAATTCTGAGCACATAAATTTTAGAATTCATAAGTTTTACCATTACAGTTACATACTGGCACGTAATGATTAGTGATAGTTTGAGCATTTCTTCAAACGTGTCGCATCAAAATAACTTCAATGTTTTTGCTATCAAATTAAAATACAAAAATTAAGAAATCGAGATAAAAGTTTTATAACTGGCTACTAATTGTTTTTTTTTTGTAAACTTAAGGGTTTAAACAAAACTAATAATTCGTTAATACAAAACAAATCGTAACTTTAAAAATATTAATGTAATAATATTCGGAGTTGCAAATTGAAGTTTTCTTTAATAAAATAATTTAGATTTAACATAAAATTCAAAATTTCAACATATTTTATAACATGGTGAACTAACAAGCGAAAATAACGATAACTTTTTTCGTCACAGCTGACAAGTAGTTTTGCATTATTTTCAAAAATTAATTAAACGAAAAAATGCAAAACAAAAATAAACATTATATTAAAATCTTAAGATTGCCAATAAAAGAAAATAAGGTGCACAGAATCAGAGAATATTGTAAAGAACTTATTTGGGTGGCGGGCTATCAAGAAAAAAGTTTTCGATAAGTGCAATACAAATATAATTGAATGAACGTGAATAACTTCATAAGCCATAAGATGCACAAATGAAAACGGTCTTTAATCGGCTTTTTTAAAAAAGCCTTTAATCGGCCAAATAAAGTATTTCTCGAAAAAACAAACAAAAAACATCTTAATTTATTTTCATTGCTAAAATCTTTTGTATATTAGTACATATGAGATATCGTCTATAATTAACTGATTATTAATCAATTAGCGATAGTTACAAATATGGTTAAATGCAAAATATGTAAACGCGATTTTTTTAGTCTTCCATTTAAACGAAAATGTCGCGTAATTTTCCACCAAAAGTTTAAAAAATCGATTTCTTATATATATATATATATATATATGGAGAGAGAGATATTTTTAAATGACCAGATCAGTTTAGCATAGCGAGAAGCGAACCACAAATATTTCGCTCCAAGGAAGTGTTATGATTATGAAAAGAACTAGTATTTTTTCAGTTATTCTTTTACAATAAAGCAGACTAAATTAATTAGTGCTATTTTGAGACAATGAATAAATAAAATAAAAATTGAAAGACAAAAAAATAAAAGGGATTAATTTTATGGATTTGTCATAGCCTTAAAACAATTTATTTTTTTTTAATTTTCTAATTCCAAAGAAATTTCTTTCAATCTGCAAATCAGTCATAATACTCATTAGCCACAAGAAGTATTACATCTCACGTACTTCATTCAATTTACAACAATGGTAATATTACATTTTTCGTAACTTTTTGCAAGATATTTTGTATTCTTAACATAACATGGGGTTTTACGCAGAGATGCATATGCTCTCTGCAGTGCTGTCTAATGTCAGCCTTAAATCCATTTCCTTATTATAATTTAAGAAAAATGAGAAAGACATGAATGGGAGAATAAAAAAAACTATTTTATTAAATTAAACAGTTTTGAAAGAAATTAATTTGCTAAAATGTAAATGCCCGTCGGGATAAATCTTACCTCATCTCCATTTGCAAAACCCCACGCTCATACATAAAGTATATAACTCATTTAAATACCCTTTAATTACCTACTCCTTTTTTTTTTTTTTAGGATACCCTTACTAAAAAAGAATCCAATCTAAGTAGGAAGCATAAAAAGAATATGCGTAGGTTAAATCGAATTTAAGATACACGCTGAAAAGAAAGAAAAAAAAAAGAATCACCCTTGGAATTCTTCGGCACTAATCAATGATCAAGCCTTTCTTATTCATCTCTGAATAACCGTATAAATTTTACTCTTCAAAATGTTCAACAAACATATATGCATGTGACAAATGTGTGATAACATTAACCTTAATAAAATATGTAGCAATGAAAGAAACTAGCCAGGAAACCTCTTATCAAAGTAATTGATTGGAGGTAAAAAAGAGGAAATACATTTCTTTCCTGTGATTTGTCAAAAACATTTTGACTTCAAAGAACAACTTGTCACTTTTATAAATGATACACATGCATAAGTTTTGTCAAGATGCATGCATCTATCACCATTATCAGAAGAAGAAATAAATATAAATAAATAAATAAATACACGTGTACAGCAGCTCGACAGATCATACAATCCATACGGAATGAGATCATCACGAACATATAGTTTATTTTCAAAGAAATTGGACGGCAGTAAATTGGCATAATTCACTGAATCTATGCGAAATAATTATTGTTAATGTATTCACTACTTATTAGTAAAGAATTTCACTTTGAACTACTTTTTAAAATATCATAATTTAATCTTTAGAGAATTTTACCCGGTGTATGTGTGTAAACACGCATTATACCAAGACGTGTTTGGAAGAAGCCGGTTACTTGTGCTGGAGGTGAAAGGGACAGAGCAATTAGCTATCTAGATATTTTTAAAAAGTAAAAAAAAACAAAAAAACAAACAAACAAACAAGTCGTTAAAAAGCTATACCATCAATCAGCCAACTAATAATGCTGCAAGACTCGTTAAAATAACCATTAGTTTAAATAATTATTCCAAGAAAAAGTAGGAGAAACCTCACCATCATCACAGCGTACCGGGCCACCTCCTTTGTATTATTACTATTATTATGTAGCCAGTTGCATAATATTGTATGTCTGTCTGCTCGCTTCTTCGCTGCTCAATATTTCCACACGTGACAGAAAAGAATTGTGAAACCGTTCAATACATTCAACACCCACCGACCCAACCATTATAAGCAGCAACACCATTATCATTATTACTACTACTGGTTATGTAGTATCCAATTATCATCACTATCATCATTGTTGATGTTCGTATATTATCATCATCTGCGAAGCGCCTATTCGCTATATTACATCATCTTGTGTTATGACATAAAACAGCAGTTCTTACCGGCTTAGCTAAATGATAGTAGTAGTAACAATATAAAGTAAAACAGAACGAACCGTTTTGGGGGAAAGTAGCTATAATGAAACCGATTTTCAGTTCGTGTCTATTCAAAAGGAGTTATTCTTTAACATATTTGCACATTATGTTGAAAAATCAGAACTGCAATTTGAATGTTAAATAAATATAAATAAGACCTTTCTCTACAGATGTTTTTTTTTTTATCGCCACACTTTTAGAATAAAAAATAGAATCAAACAATAGGGGGTGCCATTTGAGTACACAAACAACATGAATAACACACTGTCGGCAGACTATCAATAGATAAAAATATAGAACTGGAAAAAAGGAAAGATAAATAAACAGATAGGTGCAGTAAATGATGAAGACCGGTCATAGGTTAAAAGAAAGAAAAAAAAAAAAAAAAAAACTCTAACAAGATTGGTTGTTCGACAAATTAAACTGCTGCACGTGTGTTTGTAGCATGAATGTCTACTTTTAACACACGTTTATGTGTATATAAGTAAAGGTGAACAATGATGACAGACAGACAGGGGAGAGTGAGGAAAGGCAGATTAGACAGGAATGTGTGTATTCGGGGAGAGAGAGAGAGAGAGAGAGAGATTGTTCCATTCTCAATTTTAATGTCTTATTAAAGACAATAAGTGCAAAATGATATGCAGTGGCAGCACACAAACGCGTTCCCTCTCAGATTTTTCTTTTTCCTGTTGGTTTCTTTTGTTTTGATCCCCCCCTCACAAATAAGACAATCGTAAAAAGCCAGTGTTCATTCAACATTTGCTAACTAACTAGACGGAGAGTGATCGGACTTCTCGAGGTTATTTACCTGTGCAAGTCAAAAATGATTAATAATAGTAATCATGATATAGTTGTTGGGTTTTGTTCCTCACCTGAGAGAGTTGGAAGCAGGTAAAATTATCCTGAGGATGGCAGGCTGGCACTAGACATGCAGGAGGAAAAGGAGGAGGAGGAGGAGCAAGTCCCAACGCAACCTGCAACTGCCAGCGCATGTTTCTAGGCATAGAACTTGCCGTCACCACCACCACCGCCGCTACTGTGCTGCTTGTAGTGGTGGTGGTGAAGGATGTTGTCTTCTTTACTCAGCCACAGCTTCACTTTGCAGAGAGAGAGAGAGAGAGACACACACACACACACACACACACACACACACACACACACACACACACGGGAATAAGCACATACGCTCAGTCATAATCATATGTACCGCTATAGCTCATCTATGGAAGGCCGTGTGTGTCATAAATACATGCAAACCAACTGCAGTCTTTTTCAAATAATACTAAAGTATCAGCAACATTTCGAAATAAAATGAATACTGTAGCTATGCATATTTACTGTTAATATTATGACATAAGAGACGTGATAGATGCACAGTTACACTTATCGTTAAACATGATCATCATCATCATACTACTACTACTACTTGTATGTGCGTGTGTGAAAGGTTAGACATGCTGCACTCTTGATACAGATCTTACTATAATCACTGTCCATTCCACTCAAAATATACATTTTATTGACTGCTGGCAGCTTTTTGTCAATAATTTCAGCTCAAAATTGCTAGACAGACACACGGACAAATAATGTCTGCATTAGCAGCAGCAAAATGTGACAGTGGAGAGGGTGTTATGATTTTGGCAACACCTGCAGTCAGGGCAAGTTTTAATGCTGATTATACACAACGAACCCCATCCCCTTAAAAAAAATATACTATAATGATGGTAAAAAAAAGGCAGGATTTAAAATTTAGGCAAGTTGAATATAGAGGCACTTTAACAGTTAAGAGCAAAATGCCAAAAATTAATTGGATTTTTGATAGAAATTAGTATCTGACTCTGGCATCTTTTAACCCTAATTCATAAAAAGAAAATATATGAGCATTTTGTTCAGACATTGATATTAGATTTCTAAATTTTCTCGATAACAAGTTAATCAGATTTTTATAAAGACAAATACACAGAAAAAACAATTTTTTTAATTAAACAAATAAGTTTCCTCTTTATCAGAAGTTGTAAACAAAAATGTGTAAGTGGAGACCATGTACTTAAAGACAAACCTTATGAATACATATTTGTAAGCATACTTGGTGATATTAGAGTGTAGGGCAATGAATTCAACTTTTGTTCCACAACTATTAGCAGAAAATGTCTAAGTGTTAAGACAGTTTGGAAACCTGCAAGGGAATTTTTTTTCTTTCAGATTGACATCAAATTTGAATAATCAGAGCAATATTAAATTGATGTCATGCAATGCGTGAATATTTAGGTTGAATATTTCATGCTCAACATGTCAGTGAGAGACAACATATACAGTATTTTAAAAAAAGCATGAGCATTTTTTACTTGTTAAGCCTCCTGCATGCATGCTGCTGGAGTTGATTTTACAGCAGCTAAAACCTTAATCTGCCAGAAATGATATTAGATAAAGAAAAATCTTCAATATGAAAAGCAAGCTCAACTTGTATCTGCAGTTTCCAAAGGAAAGCTTTATAAGCACAATGGCTGCTCATCTATCAGTGTGTCCTATGATTACAGAATGCTAAATGCAAGAAAGTTGATGATTCTATGCCTCTTTTCATAAGCAGAAAATAAACTTATAACTAATTGCAAAGTAATATTAGACTTAAAAAATCTGATACATGTTCATTTATTTTTAGCTACATTTACATCCAATTAACAATAGGTTAGTAAAGAACAATTGCTAAAAAAAGAAAGTCAAGAAAGACAATATAAACAAAATATAAAAAAATTATTGCTTTGGAGTTAATTTCCTCAATGTACTTTTAGTTTTATTATTTGGATTTATATTTTAGTTAATCTATATTGAGCTTTTTAAAGCAAAATTTATATTGAAACACACACATGATAAAACCCTAATTATTCTTTCTTCTTTCAGATGGTGTCACAAAACCACTAACAAAATCATTAAAGAAAATCAAGAAGCATGTTATTATACTGTATAACAGTATGACAACTGTTACTAACAAGTATGAGGAAAAACTTCCTTTTGGCTACTGAGGTTTCCTTTGGTTAGGTTTATAATGAAAATCTCAATAGCCAGCGACAAAGCAATGAACTGACTTGATGCCTAACAGCTCTATGTTCCATTACTATATCAAGCACAAGGATATAATCAGTTGTACTGAAAAAAAACAAACACAAAAATTGGTATAGTTAATGGTAAGAATCAATAATAATAATAAATGAGAGCCTTATCATGAACAACAATGTAAGTAATCAGAATAAGAAAAGAATGGCATACAAATGGATTGATCTAAGGTTTGTGGATAGGAAATTTAATACTGCAGCAGAGAAGATTGCCAAACCAAGAAGAAATTAGAGAAATAATTCCAAGAATAACACTTCCATAAATGTGACAGATATTCAGTGGCAAAAATGACTAGCTATAGCAGAAACTAATTTACTAATTTGTACAAATTTATAAACCTAGTTGTTTCATATCTGTAAAATAGAGTTTGTTTCTTATATAGTCATTTTGTATTTCTAAAAATGTTGACTTAGTTATTCTTTAACCATCATAGCTGGTCATTACCAGATAAATCCAAGTTCATGTTTTATAAAAATAATACATCATTCTTGCATTGCAATGTTTTATTATGTATAGCTTACTTAAGCCTAAAAATTTATATCAAGATAAAAAATTACCAGTTTTTAAGATCAGGAAGTGATAACTTATAAACTAATAGTATTAAGTAGCAAAAAATAAATGTTAGTGTAATATAGCTTTCTTTGAACAGAATACATTTACTGTCTAAAATAGTGAGGAGACAACTGTTAAATATAGAGGAATATTAAATAAACTGGCCTTCTTGCAGTTGAAGTGAGCTGGGGGAGAGATTCTCATAAAAGATAATGCTAACTATTAAACACAACACAGGGTTTGATATGAGTAGCTAATGAAAGGTTGTTTTGAGAATCACTAATCAAAACAAGAGATAAGCAAAGAATGAAAATGTCAAGTAAACTTCATTGGTCCTCTATTTCAACCCACTAAACAAGAATGAAGCTATCATTTATATCAGTTAGTTATTTCTGATTGGTAGGTGTGTTGAAAACAAAACAAAACCTTTTTCCCAGTAACTTCGTCAACTATATCCAAAACAAATTAAAAATGTAAACTTTTTTTTCTTTTACTACTAGAATGAAACAATCCCAAATTTCTGTCAAAGAACAAAAAAAAAATCTCCTTTCATCTATTATAATGTAAACTGTTGCAGTTAATTGGTCAGTTTCTGTGCTTTGTTTACAGTTCTTCAGAGATCTATTGGCTATAAACTCACTTATCATGTATGGATGTAAAAAAGTGCTATAATTATTAGTGCCTTTTGAGTTTTATGCCCCCTAAATAGTCTATCTCCTGAGAGGAAAAAAAAAAAAAAAGAAATAGCAGCTTGAAGTTCTGTACAAATAGATGCATACAGACAATTGTTTTTTGCAAAAAAGTCAAACATTTAATTTTTGAATGGAATATTGCCCCTCTGAACACATTTATACCACTTACAGAAATCCATACCAAAAATATCATCCACATGTAAATTAATGGTCAATATTTTACACTATATCAGTAATACTTATTCAAAGTTTTTACATTAAATAACCAAAATCCCAACCAGTAGCAGTAAAAAGAATTTAATTCATGGTTGTTAATTTTATGAATATCTCAAAAATAACAAAATTAAGGTGAATATGTAAATGTTAAGACTGTATTCCAAAAAATTAAGGGGAGAAAAAAAAGAAAAGAAAAAAAAAAGAAAATTTAAAAAAAAAATTCCTTAGAATAGCTATAGTGCATCATTTTTAAACTATCAAAAAGATATGACATCTGTACTTATTTCATCACAGAAGAGATAAACAAAACATATTTCTTGATGAAATTATCTTTTAAAATATACAAAAAAAATCATATGATATGAAAAAAGATATGACATCTGTACTTATTTCATCACAGAAGAGATAAACAAAACATATTTCTTGATGAAATTATCTTTTAAAATATACAAAAAAAATCATTCAGTTGCAACATCATTAAGTAAAGCAAATTTATAAAATGATTGAAAACATGTTTTCAGAATTTATTCTAAAAACAATACTTTCAGTAGATGCATGTTTTCTGTACATGTCTACTGACTGGTCAAAAAGTCAGTATCTGTGAGTCCAGGATTAAAAAATCCCAATTGAGAAAAGCTTGCTTTACTTTGCATCCATTATAAACTTTTCAATTTTATTTTTCCCTTGTATGCATATGATAGCTTTTAACAAACATGCAGGTAAAATACATATTCATATCACAAGATTATTTGATAAAGTAAGCTTGATTTTTCAAGGGAAAATAAGGTAAAAAATACAAATAAAATAATATCAAATTACAACAGCAGATGCTGAGATGGCTTCTTTATCATATCAAAATAATAAATATAGTGTTCTATCTATACTCATTCGTTAGTGTGTACCTTTCTTTGTTTCTTTAGCTAAAGTGCCTAAAGTAAACTAAAATTTCTAATTTGATTCATAAAATGAAGATTTTATAAACCTGAACAGCATAAATACTCATTAAGTACATGTCATGTAATTTGTAACAGTAGCTGGAATCAACTCAGCTGCTGCCTATTCCTGAATTTTCTACAGGTTTTAAAGGTCTTAATCCAAATATTTATATTCAAGAAGATAACATACCATAAATCCAAAAGCTTTCTACAAACTACCAAACATCTTTTATATTCAGGTATAGTCTTATACTCCAATAAAGTCATTATTAGCAATCATTTTCAGTACAATACACAAGAGCACACTATCTTAGAACATTACTTTTTTTTAGATGAGTATATAATACTTAGAATAGGTATCTGTACAAATCCCATAAAAGTTAAATCCAGAATAACTGCAGTAAATAGCAAAAATTCTACATATTTTTCAAGAACTAAAAGAATTAAATGTTTCAGTAGTCTATAAGTGATTTGTACATTTCATACTTCATATAAAACATTTAGATTAAATAGTAATTAACTTTTTTGAATGTAGCTATTCCAAGAAAATGACAACACAAAAGTATTTCTTTTTACAATAATTAAATGCTATAAAGAAATTCTTTATTATTTTTAATCTTTTTATGAATAAAAGAAAAACAAAAACTGAACTATGTGTCATCAAATTGATTTATTTATATGCAAACTATTTTTTGTTTCATTTTGGCACATATAATCTTGGATAGTTCGTAAAGGTAAGAGAGCAACAGAATAAAGTAATTTTGATTAGCATATTAAATATTGATGACAAAGTCTCTCCACCTGACAGGTAAACAATTAAATTGAAAATTATATGCAAGAAAAGAAAATAAGAATAATTTTATCTTTTAAGGCTAAATACATGCATAAAAAAAATGTTTCTATCTATTTGTACCAACTGGATCCAACAAATTTTTGAAAAAAAGAAAAAAAAATTCTGCTGCAGACAGATAAGCTACAGAATTGCCACCTGCATAACTCACTATCAACAAGCTAGAATATACAGAAACTGATAAAAAAAAAAAAAAATTCAAAATTAGAAGCATCATTTCTTGCTCACATCATGTAATCACAAAAGACTTCTTATATTTGGAGTATGAGATTTGAAGTTTTATAATGAACTAGGCTTCATGAAATACAAGACAATATAGTGACATCAACAGCAAAGAGGGAAAGGTTTGAAGTTAGCTTAGGTAACAACAATAATAAGGGATAAGTAAGAGGACATATTGGAGATAATCTGGCAAAAACCACTCACTGATTTATTCATCAAGCTAACTAGCACTCTGGTTTTTTCATATCTTTAAACTACAACATAATTCATAACCAATGATTTAGGAAACACACTATTCACTAAATATGACAAAAAAAAAAAGAAGAAATTCAACTTCAAAAGTAATTTCTCAGGCATTACTAAATCTTTGCTTTTAAATTACTCAAGAATACTTTTTTCATCTGAAATAAACTAAAAATCAATTAAATGGAACTAAGCAAACAAAATGAAAAAAAAAAAAAAAAAAAGAGAACAAAACAAAACCAAATACAGCACATTACAATACAGACTTGAACATTGCACCTGTTTCTTACAAAGTCCATATTTTGATAATGTCTGATCACTAAAAAGTAAATACATAAAATCTGAATACTGGGTCAAAATGAGTGACATCCCCCCCCCCAACCAACACCAGTGAAAATTTGATATTTGGGAGACTGGATGAAATAAGACAGGGATAAAAGTATAATGAGGTAAAGAGAAGAGTAAAAATAAAAGTGTAAAATACATAAAATTAGAAAGAGAACTAGTGGTGGTGGATCAAAGTTTAAAAAAGATGAGAAGCAATGACAAAATATGAAAAGCAATATAAGAAAAAGATAAGACAAAATGACAAATCATCTGAGAAATTATATAATCTGTACTAAGGAGGTAAGGTATATCAATAATATGAGAGGAAGGGTAAGTATGAGAAAAAGAAAATTTCAAAAAATTAAAGTGGGCGGTTGGGTAGGGTGAATAAGAATGAAAAAGAAACAGACAATGAAAATTGGTGAGAGAGAGAAGTAATGGTAGCAAAAGAGAAATCTTGACAATTAGAGTAAAATATTGAAAAAGGTTAGAAGCAAAGAAATAGTGAGCTGGTGAAAGAGTCAAACAAGGAGGAAGTGATGTTCATGAGACAAGAAAATGTTTCACTCTTCATAGTGAAATGCTTTTTGTTTTTTTTTTATTATTGCAAACCCAAAATGAAAAATGTTAAATTACTCAACACATTGCAAGACCAATCATTATCACCATCCAACCCACAGGGGAGAAATCAGAGAAAGAAAGAGAGAAGGGGGGCAAGAAAGAGAAAAATGTAGCACTCTAATAGAATCTGTAAATGTGTGTTGTGTGTACGTGTGTCAAAGTATTATGAAGGTGGCCTACTTACACTAGACAACAACAAATAAGATTACACACTCCCCACGGACAGCTGAGATCATACACAGAGATGGTTTTTAAAGATCATTGCAGACAGACATTACCAATAATCAGAATTCACAACTACAGTCCCAATAGGTGAAGAGGGTCAAAGAAATTAAAGAAAAGGAAAAGAGTAAAGGTACTGAACACAAGTGTGTAGATATGTGTCTCTTTAAATAAGTCTAACATGACAAGGTAGTTTCTTAGCCACCTGGTTTATCATATTGAATGGAGATTAAATTTGTATAGCTTCTACAGACCAGGCCAAGCCAAGCCAGACGGAAAAGTGAGTGGTTAGGGCAAGGTTAAGAAGGTGTGGTGGAAGGTAGTCTCTGAAATGTAAACAACAAGTAGCAAGATTGCTATGTCTGGCTGTCCAGATAAAAATAGTGTTGCATCAATTAGAATAAGGTAGAAAATGTGCAAGTCAAAAACATCTAAGATGGAAGTTGGGAGGTGTTGTTACCAAGGCATCTGGCCAGATTGATAGGGCTTCCGTTTTTATACTTTTGGTTTGGTTGGGTTTATTAATAATAATAGAAGATTTACAAGAGAATCAAAATGGTGCCAGCAGGATGTTTTTATGAGTTATAGTGTGGCTATTGCATGATTACAAAAGGCAAGATATACTTGTGAGTTAGTAGTGGAGGGCAAAAATTGACAAGCTAAATACTTGCGGATGGCAACTGCGATGTAAAGAAAGAAATACTCTTTTTGAAAGGTGTACAAAAATTAAAGATAAAGGTTAACGAAAAAGATTTTACTACTGAGAGAGAAAACCATGTTATTACAGAGAGGAGTAAGAGATTCAACAAAAAATTACCAAAAAATAAAGAGACCATTGACAGAAATACTTAGTAAATGCAGGGGTATTGAAGGACAGCAAAAATATGAGAGAGTGAGAGAAAATTTAAAGTAAAAGAAAAAGAAAGAAGGCAGTAATAAACCAGGAAGAGGAGAAACAACAAAGAAAGAAATTGCTCTGACTATTGATTTTCTATATGAATTTTCCCAAGAGGACAAACAGTTGAACTGAGAAAATGCAACAAAATAGTTCAATCAATGTCCCAAGTTGTATTGAAGAAACAGAAGGGTTGAAAGATAACAACAGCCCTTAGTAGTAGTAGTAGTAATAATAATAAAAAAAATTACAAAAAAATTGAAACTGAAAGATCATTGCTTTACACTGGATCATGCACATATAGACAAGCTATATGCAGAAAAGGACTTTTAGATTTGAAATTAGCTTTCTTTTTTATGAATTTTATAGTACCCTGGTAATGAGGACAGAACTTTAAATCTTTTCTCCTTAAAACATGTCAATCAATCTTCTAGAGAGGAAACATCTTTAAAAATCAACCAAAATATCCACTTGGCTCATCTTGTGAAATACTGGAAATTTGCTTTTACTTTTGATATTTATTTGTAAAGTCCCAAGAAACCAACATAACATACAAAGCTGCAAATAGATTTCTGTAATCCAACTTCCAATCTAAAACAGTAGCAGTGTTAATTGTTCAATAAGAAAAGAGGATGAAAAAGCTAAAGAAAGGAAGATCTTTGTTAAGAAAATAAGATGAATGGAATCAAACATGTTAGTTAAATCTTTACAATGCATCAATAAACCTTACATTCAAACTTAAAATTAGTTAAATGCTTAATTATAATGCTCGATAAAAATGGTTATATAAATATCAATGTACAAAACTGACAGCAAAAATATAACAAACTATGAAATTACAAAACTAAGAGACAAAAGACACATCTTTGGAAATGGATACAGAATATCCAAAAGAACAAACTAACGAAATAAATATAATCTGAGTTAACTCAAATAAAGCATGAAATTGAGGTACCCTATAAGCTTTTCCATCCAAATTTTTTATTGTAAGACAGAATTGAAAATTTTAAGTCCATTATTTTAATTGTGGGAGACATGAAGAAACAAAGTTGGTAAAGCAGTAATAGAAAAGTATGTATTTATAACACATATTCACAGATTTAACAACACTGGCAGAAATATAGTTGTTTGTCATAATTCACAAAATCTGACCTTGCTTAGCTTACTGATCAAACAGCAATACAGTTAAGATAATAAGTGTGGCATTGAGAAGAGATTTCCTAATATATCAGTTTTCAATGATACTGATTATAAAGACACTAAATAAACCAACTGTTATAAGCCCTGGATAAAATAAATGGTTAAAGATGACTCAAGCTATTATGTGAATGAAGAGGGAAACTTTGGCACTTAAGAGGCCACAACACAAATTGATGACTTGCATTGCTGCTAATATACAAGAGGCAAGTTCTAAAAAGCTAAGATTTCTGCTTTTGTTTTGGGAAGATTCAATTTTATTTCACTGATAAAAGCTACAAGATTCAGTTAAACAAAATCTTTACAAATGGTTTAATGTAACCATAAAAAGTTTGGAAAATATGGTGTCCATTTGAATGTGATTTCTTTCATCATTCTTTTTCATGGTCATATAAGGCTCAAAGCAAAAGAATTGTAACTACTTTTGACCCAACAACTGTTAATAGAAGAGCAGAAAAAGAAAAAATACTCACCCTTTGCTCAGTGGTTTTTTCCACCTATATAAGAAAAAAAATGAAATCAACAGTTGATATGAATCTATAAAAGGGTAAAACCATAGGTGAAAAAAAATGAGAAATATAAGAAAAAAATAAAGGATTTACAAAAATATTCAACATGGATTTCCAGTCATCATAAAAGAGACATTAATGAGTTTGCATGTATGGCTTTATTAAAAAGAATAATCTGCAATATATGAGGTTTGTTTGGTTTGGTTTTATGGCATATCAACCATTGGAGGTTACTCATCTTTATACAATAAACAATTCTATTTCAAACAATTCAGTTTAGCATCAGTACACTGTTTAGTTCTAGTTAGCCCATACATAGGACCCTATCAGGTGCTACCACTCTGGGCCTGAGTGGACCAGGGAGCAATGGCAATAAAAGGGTATTCTGCATTCCCCAAAGCTCCAGCATTACTGGAGCCTCACCATCAGATTGTTTAGTGTCATAATCAGGACACTTATTGAGGGAGTCTTGCAGAGATGCAGTCAGTGTATTCTGTTGCCCCAGCTGACTGGGCAAGCAATATATGTGATCAAAGTTCAAACAAAATACAAAGCAAGATGCTATATAGAAATAAGAGTCTCCATAGATTCATTATAACTAAATCTCCATGTGTTATTAAGTGAAGATGCAGGACATATGCTAATAAACAGTCATCTTATCTATTCATCACTGAAGAAATCTTTATCTAAAACTGTTGCATACAGTCTATAACTGAGTGCAGTGAAATATTGGTAAAGAGGAAATAAACATAGATAGCTATGATTTGGCAGCATTAAAGATTAACAAGTCCAGGCTTATCCCTACAAATGTGTATAAAAATCAAAAATGATAGACAAATGAAGAAAAGGAAAAAACTATTCTAAGTGGCATATAAGAGAAAACATTTTAATATATTAGAATCGACAGCCAAACTGAGTAAAGAAAACTTGCTATTTGAAAGTAAAATTTATTAAGTTAACTAATATTAATTACTGGTGAGAGAACTAAGTTATTTTTAAAGGATTTAATATTAAATCAAGCATCTTAAAAAAGAACAGAGCACATATACAACACAGAAAAGTAGACATAAAAGAACAAACAGCAATAAAAGAAAAGATTTTAAAACTATAATTGTGATGGTATTTCACAAAGTAGTGAATAATGTTTGAATTGCAGCAGGAATTACAATGTGTTTGTTAAGAATAGGGTATAGAATGGAATATAAGTGACATTTTAAAATTCATCCAGGCTAGTATCTTTATGATCCAAGTGATGAAGAGGCACTAATTCAAGCACTTTTTTCTTTGAACAGTTTTCCTCTTTTAGAAGTGGATTAACAGGCTCAGAAGAATTGTAATTGTTCTGGTTATTATTAACATAATCAAGTAAAGTAATAGTCAAATGAAAAATGTATGATTAATAGAGTTTAATGGTTTCTAAAAAGCTAATATTATTTTTATTCCAGTGTTATCATCAACTTTGCTTTTTGCATCTCTTCCATGAATGCCATTTAACAATTAACATTGCAATGAAACAAGTATATAGCTTGACACTATATTGAGTATCTCCAGGAAATAAACAAAGTTAATTAATTTCGGAAAGACCAAGTAGAGTAAAAAATGCTGTGCAGTATTAGAGATAAAAGTACAAAGGTGATCAAGCAAATTATACTTAAAACTTTGCATTCTGAGGAGAAAAGTTTCACAACTGATTAATGATTATATTTCAGCTTCTAAATTTTGTATCTATGATTGTACATAACTTAAAAACAGGCGTCTAAAAAATCTCTTGATTAATTATCAATGCTTCATTCACGGAATTTTTACAGAAGCTTGAAATTTTCAAAATCAATAAATAACTCTATATGTAAAATAAGTACCAATAAAGCTGAAGTTATAAACCTATAAAATTTTAACATAAGTTGTTGAGACCTAGAATTTACACTTCATAGGGAAAATTTGTAGACATAAGTACCTTTTTAAAGTAACAGTAATCTCTACTCATATTGCTCAAAAAGCTACTACTAAGCTATTTTATGACTTCTACCAATATCAAAGTAATTTTTTTTGTTTTTGTTTAATTCCTTTATTCCCAATTTTAGAAGCTTAGTCAATATTGAGATCTAAAAAAAAACAAAAACAAGAGGGAAATTATTTAAGCTTGTCTCATCACCAAATAAGAAAACTGTCAAGTGACCACAGCAAATATGATAGTCATACTTAACCGTGAAAGATATTTATTTCAGCTTGAAAACATGAGATTTCCTTTTTGACAACTTCAATCTACCAAATCTTTGATAACAAATAACAGAAAGACAGCTACTTGCTCAATTTTGGTTAATAATCACAAATCAACATTTCAAGCTGCACTAGTTATTCCATATTCTTAAGTTGCACAGCTATATACCAAGTTTCATCTATTTATCTTTCTAAAAGCTGTTAACAGTAAATCCATAAGTTTGTTCATATATTATGCTGACACAAAATAAATTATATAAAATAAACAACTTAAAAATGGCATGATTCAAAAATGGGTAAGATCTGAACAGCATAACCACATGGCCAAGTGAACACTTACAAACAAGTACACTAATAATAAATTCTAATTTGTATAAGTTGCTTTTTAAAAGTAATTAAATGTTGGTACATAATTATTTGAATGAGACATATAGATTTTTTGAGTTAATTCTTTTCTAATTTGAAAGTTTATTTAGGAAAAGAAAGAAAGACATATTCAAGATTTAGAAGGAAAAAAAAAATCAAAATAGAAGTTTTCAGTCTCATTATTTAATTTATTCTTTCTTTCACATAATTTCCTGATCCCAATTAAATTTTTAAGGAATTTAAAAAAAAAATGATATACTTGGAAAACTTGAAATAAAATGAAAACAAATTTCAGGTTCTTTTCAGAGAGTAGATGAGAATTAAAAAGAACAAAAACAGAAGTTTTCATTGAGAATAGGCAGCAGATTTAAAAATTTTGTATAGAATTTCATTTTCAAAAAAAGTTCAATTTGTTTTAAATTGTAAAAACAATTTTTTTTTTAGAAAATAGCAGGAAATTAGCTATACATAAATAAATAATACAGTCAGGGCACCTCATGTAGTGTAATGATTTGCAAGCTGGATTAACAGACCATTGATAGTGAGTTCAATTCTCACGAGGTGCCCCATTCTTCTGAATTTGTGACACAACTCAGCTAAGCTTAGTAAATAAAATAATACAGTTTTTATCAGTCCTATGCTAATATATATCAACATGCTTAAGAATAAGAACAAGTAAAAATGATGAAATCAGGAAAAAATGAGAAATTGGATATTTTATGATATCAGCAAGAAATATACGCCACTATTCTCCTTGTGTGTATGAGAGTATATATGTGGTGCATTCAATAAGTTTCCAGAATTTTTTGTACAGGCATTTAAAATTGTTGTAGACTTTTGAAAATTTAGTATGTTATTGCTACACATCTTATGAGATGACTGACCAAGTTTTAGGATTTCAGGTTCAAATGAACAGCTACAGTAGCAATTGGAATACACCCTACTAAAGCCTGATTGGAACAGCTGATGAATTTCAAAAATGCAATCTCGATGTGAGGACACTTTAGAAGAACGATATGCTATAAAATTCTGTCTTAAACTTGGAAAAATGCCACAGAAACGTATGGAATGCTTCAGACTGCTTTTGGGCCATCTTACATGAATCAAGCATCAGTTTTTGAGTGGCATAAGAGATTCAAGGAAGGTAGGGAGTCTGTGAGGGATGATGAGAAATGTGGGAGGAGTAAGGAAGTCAATACACCACAGTTGATTGGCCAAAGGGTTAGGGTTACTATGTTGAGGTTTTAAGGGAGTTCAGCAAGAGATTCCGTCGGAAGAGGCCAGCACTCTTCAAATCAGGTCAGTGGCATTTCCACTAGGACAATGCACCAGTCCACAACTCCATCCTTGTCACAGACTATTTGAGCAAGATGGGCATTAAGACAGTTCCTCACCCTTCCTATAGTCCAGACCTTGCTCCCTGTGACTTTTGGTTATTCCCTAAGCTCAGAGGCTGTCATTATGAGACAATTGATGAGATGAAAGAGGCTGTGACGAAGGTCATTGACACACTCACACAAGAGTACTTTGATGGTGATTTCCCGAAGTTGTTGGAACAGTACAACAAGCGCATTGCAGCTGGAGGAGATTACTTCGAAGGGGACTAAAGTTTCATGTGTGTAATATCAATAAAAGTGCCCATACGAAAAAAAGTCTGGAAACTTATCGTATGCTATTTGATGCATTTAATGGCTTGGATAATGGAATCAACATTTGATACTGCACTGATGGCTCTGAAGGCTTCAAGCAAAGACCAAGATGAAGACTGATATTGTCAACAAGTTTCTGTTCGCCAATGACTGTGCACTGAACGCTATTACACCAACATGCCAAACAGTGTTGACAAGTTCTCAATGGCCCGTGACAATTTTGGCCTAACCATCAGCACAAAAACAGACAGAAGTGATGCACCAGCCAGTGGCTGGAAAACCATACAAAGAGCTCAACATCACCATCAAGGGACAATGACTGAAGGTGGTAGAAAAGTTCACCTACCTTGGCAGCACCCTCTCTAAGTCTATTGTCATGGTTGACGAGGTGAACACCAGACTCGCAAAAGCGAGTGCAGCCTTTGGCCAACTTAACAGGAATGTGCGGAATTGGAGAGGAATAGAGGCAATCAAAATAAAGACATACTGAGCAGTTGTTCTTACCACCCTCCTTTATGGCTGTGAAACATGGACAACTAATCAACAGCCTATAAAGAAGCTGAACCACTATCACATGACTTGTCTGAGGAAGATTATTGGCATCACATGGCACAAACACATTCCTGACACAAGTTCAAACTTGGGCTTCTCTTCCCAGCATCTACGCAATCTTTATGCAATCACAGCTTCGTTGGGCTGGTCATATCATCATCATCATGTCGTGTCGCTAGCACAGATATCCCTGACCCTCTCTCGCCACTTCTCCCTATCATTCATCACTTCTGGCAGGTCTTCAGGGCTACACCCCGTATCCTCACATAGCTGCTGTATGTATGTTCGAGCTGGTTGTCCTGCTTTTGCTTGGCCATATGCGGGGGTCCATAGGAATACATCTCTGATGAGTTTGTCCTTGCTTCTCCAGCAGTATCCTGCATGTCTGGTTCATCTAACTTGTATAGTTTTCGTGATGAGAGGCAGGGGGCCATATAGTTGGTGCCTTGTGGGGTGTTGCCACCAGGACTTGTTTAATATTGCTTGGAACATTCTTGTGTAATTGCCGTCTAGCTTCTTCTTCAGCTGTTTAGTTAGCATCCAAGTAGTGCATCCATATAGCAGTATCAATACGACCGCTGCCTGGATGAAACTGGGTTTCATTTTATCGGTCAGGTCTGATTTCCATATGATCGAGAGCCTATTGATAGCTGTCCATGCTTTCGTTAGTCGTGTGTCGATGTCTTTTTCAGTTGATGAGACGCTGTTTCCTAGGTAGGTGAATTTGTCTACTAGTTTCAGCGAGGTTCCGTCTAGTCTGGAAATGTCGCCTGTTTGGTTATACACATATATTCACTTTTGTGTGCATTGACATGGAGGCCAATGCCTGCAGCGGCTCATTCCAAACTATGCAGTAGTGTTTCGGCTTAGTTAGGTGCATTCACCAGTAACGCTATGTCATCAGCATAGACGGCGTCGGTAATTGTTTTTGTGGGGTACCTTCTACTTCTTTTCTTTGTCAGCTCAAAGCCATTTTCTCTGATTTTGTCGATCGAAGTTCTAAGCACATAGTCTAGACAGATGATAAAGAGGTATGGGGCTAGCGTGTCCCCTTGTAGTACTCCTGCTACAATGTCGAAGTATTCTGTGTCTCTATGCGGTGAACGTACTTTCACTTTGGTGTTTTTTGTAGAGAATTGTTATTGCTGCTATGGTTTCTTTTGGTAGGCCATATGCTAGTAGGATTTGTTCCATCTTCCCTCTGTGTATGGAATCAAGGGCCTTGGTAAAGTCAACAAATAGTAATGTCGCCTGTAGGTTTTTTGCCCATACGCCTTCAAGGATTAGTGAACTGTTTCAGAGCAAGCGCTCCGAAGGAGGCCAGAAAAAGCACTTCAAAGACACACTGAAGGTTTCCATGAAATCTTTCAGTATCACCCCTAATTGCCTGGAATATCTGGTACAGGACAGAGTCAAGTGGTGTGAAGTTGTCAAACGTGGAGCGAAAGTCTGTGAAACCAGGAGAAACGCAGCAACTGAGCTGCACAGGAAACTTAGAAAAGGCACTGCCATATCAGCCACCATTCCTTGTCCTTACTGCCTAAGACTCTTCTGCACACAGATTGATCTCATTAGCCATCTGTGCACTCACGGATGCCTTCCTCAATCATAAGCTTGATCAGATGGTCCTCATCAATTACAATGGACAAAGAAGAATATATATATATATATATATATATATGATTTGTGGTTGTGCTTGTGACATGATGGTTACTGTCATAGAAAATGGAGACAGCAACCAAAGTTCAAATCCTGGATGAGGCTGCTAGTATTTCACATAGTGCTTATATTCATTAGAAAGTTATTAATCCAACTATTTTCTCTCTAGCTATGGGTAGATTAGTAGGCCAGACTGTGCTCTTTAACCATGGTATGGCAACCAGTCTAGAAAGAAAAAGTGACCATGTGCTGCATCCTGCTCATCTGAAGAGGTTGGATGAATACATATATGCAGATGATCTAGTGCTCCTCACCAATACATCTGTCCAAGCCAAATCCCTGCTGCAGAACTTGGAGCAAAAAACAAGAGGTATTAGTCTCTATATGAATGCAGATAAAACAGAGTTCATGAGTTCTAAACAAGATGAAGCCCTCGCCACATTAAATGGCAAAACTCTGAAATTAATAGACCAGTTCATATACGTTGGTGGCAATATCTACTGAAAACAAGGTCAACATATGCATAGGAAAGATGTGGACTGGTTGTCAATTATATAGAAATCTGATCTCTAATAGAGTAAAACAGGAATTCTTCCAAGCTGTGGCCATGTCAGTACTACTGTAAGGTTGCAGCACCTGGACTCTCACAAAATGCTTGGAGAAAAAGCTAGATAAGAACCACACAAGAATGCTATGTGATGTTTTGTACAAATGCTGGAAGCAACACCCCATAAAACAGCACTTGCCACCCATCTCACAAAGCATTCAAGTAAGAAAAACAAGACATGCTGGACACAGAGAAGTAAGGATAAACTCAAAAGCAATGTCCTCAACAAATACTTACACATGGATACACCAATGCTGGCCAACCAGCAAAGGCTTACATTCATCAGCTCTGTGAAACCACTGGATGCTGTCTCGAGGACCTGCCACGAGGGATGAAGGAGAGAGAGAGAGAGAGAGAGAGAGAGTCAAGGAACTCAGTGCTATCAGCATGACTTGATAATGATTATATATATATATATATATATATATATATATATATATATGAGGAGAAGTAAAAAGGCAAGCTGGGGCTAAAGAGTGCACCTCTGCAGAGGGGTAAGACCTCCCACAATGAGTGTCCTTGATATGACACTAAACAATATGATGGTGAGGATCCAGTATTGCAAGGGATTTGAGCAATGTGGAGTATCCCTTCATTGCTATTGTTCCCAGGTCCACTCTGGTCCTGAGTGGTAGCACCTGATCGGGCCCTATCTATGGGTCAAATAAACTAAACTGCATATTTATGCTAAACTGAATTACTAGAAATAAAACTGTTTTGATATTTAAACTGTGTACTTATGCTAAACTGAATCGTTTGAAATAGAACTGTTTTTGACATTTAACTGTGCATAAGCAAAAACTATACTTATACTAAACTAAATTGTTTGAATTAGAACAGTTTGACTAAACTGAATAGCTTGAAATAGTAATGTTTTTGACAATTAAACTGTGTACTTATGCTAAACTCAATTGTTTGAAATAGAACTGTTCCTTTGTATAAAAATGGATTTGGCATTAAATAACCATAAAACCCAAACAAACAAACGTTTTAAGTGGGCACAGCTGAGCAACTCATAGAGTAAAGAGATACCTAAATAAAAAACAAACAAACAATATTTTTAAACCAAGAAATACATTACAAATGTAGTTTCTGCTACTGAAACTTTTTAGATCATCTCTCCATGATTAGACTTGAAAGAGATTAGCAAAAACAAGTCATACTTGCAGTGAGGTACAAGCAGTACTTTAGTAATAAAATTTTTTCCATTTGTCATGGTATAAACATCACTCATATTTTTACAATATGACAAATGGATAAATTTCTAAAAGAATATATTTCTACTTGCAACAAAAGAGAAGAAATGCTTCAAGATACACTTATCTATGTTTCAGTGCTTACACTTTTATATAAGACCTTATTTCTTCAATGATGCTTATCCAATCTAAACCATACTCATTAAAGTCAAGAGGCAATTCTTCTTCATCATTACGCTATTAATGATCATCATCTTTATTCATTAGAACTCTTGAATTCTCTTTAAATATTTCCATTGTGCTTCACTTTGACTCCGTTGAGCTAAGGACATTTGCAAAAATAAACATAAGCATCTCAAGTACAAAAAAAATCCAGTTTCAATTTAAAATGTTATTTGGCTAGAAAGCTTCCTACCCCAAAGGGAAAAAAAATCAAGCTTAAACCAAGCTTGAAAGAAATGCTTATACTGCTACTGATTATTATACATCTTTAAAATTTACATAGACCAAAGTTTACTTAAATTCAGTTGTTTGTTTGTTTCTTTCTAAGACTACAAATATAAGCAACACAAATTATTTACAATATGAAAACTATTCTTTAGCTTTTGATCACTTCTCTATGGTTTTACATCTGCATAAATATCTAGTTCAATAGTATTTATAAAAATCATGGAGGAAATGCATCTTTCTCTGTGTATAAACACTCATTCTAAAGCTCAATTCAGTGCAGAAAGTTATGTGAAGCCAAGAAGAAACCCACTGCAGATATTCAATAAGTTTCCAGAATTTTTGTATAGGCATTTAAAATTGTTGTAGACTCTTGAAAATTCAGTATGTTATTGCTATACATCTTATGAGATGACTGACCAAGTTTTAAGATTTCAGGTTCAAATGAATAGCCACAGCAGCAATTGGAATACACCCTACTAAAGTAGATTGTCACAGCTAGTGAATTTCAAAAATGCCATCTAGACATGAGGACACTTTAGAAGAACGATATGCAATAAAATTCTGTTTTAGACTTGGAAAAAAGGCCACAGAAACGTATGGAATGCTTTAGACTGCTTTTGGACCATCTTACATGAATTGAGCATCAGTTTTTGAGTGGCATCAGAGATTCAAGGAAGGCAGGGAGTCTGTGAGGGATGATGAGAGGTGTGGGAGGAGTAAGGAAGTCAGAACACCACAGTTGACTGGCCAAATAAAGAATTTCATGGATAAGGACCGTTGTGTGTCTATAGAGACAATAAGTGCACAGTTTGATGTCAGTGTGGGAACTGTACACACAATATTTCACAAGGAACTGAAGATGTAGAAGATTTGCACGAAGTTTGTCCCAAGGGTACTCAGAGAAGATCAGAGAGAAAGACATCATGACAGCAGGGAGATGGTCAAACTGATCAATTCAGATCCTGCAGTTCTTGATGCTCTGGTGACCTGCAATGAAAGCTGGATCTACTGCTATGACCCAGAGACCAAGAGACAGAGTTCCCAGTGGAAGCATGCTGGCTCTCCCAGACCCAAGAAGGCCAGACAGAGCAAATCCACCCACAAACTTTTGATGATCCCTTTTTTGATAGCACTGGCATGATCTACATGCACTGGGTTCTCACTGGACAGACAGTCAACAAGGAATACTACGTTGAGGTTTTAAGGGAGTTCAGCAAGAGATTCCGTCAGAAGAGGCCAGCACTCTTCAAATCGGGTCTGTGGCATTTCCCCCAGGACAATGCACCAGTCCACAACTCCATCCTTGTCACGGACTATTTGATCAAGATGGGCATCAAGACAGTTCCTCATCCTTCCTATAGTCCAGACCTTGTTCCCTGTGACTTTTTGTGATTCCCTAAGCTCAAGGAAAAACTTAGAGGCTGTCGTTAAGAGACAATTGAGGATATGAAAGAGGCTGTGACGAAGGCCATTGACATGCTCACACAAGAGGACTTCCATGGAGCCTTCCAGAAGTTGTTTGAACGGTACAAGTGCATTGTAGCCGGAGGAGATTACTTCAAAGTGGACTAGAGTTTCATGTGTGTACTATCAATAAAAGTGCTCATACGAAAACTTTAATTGCACAAGTTTTCCCAAGGGTCTACATGGGGGGATTCATATTGTTCAAATATCTACTGTAAGTCTTGTGATAATATGAGAATAAATAAGGAAAAATCCAGGAAAAACATTAACATTGAGACAGACATCAAAGAAAAATTGATAAAGTAACTAATTTTCAGCACAGTAACACATTGTTTTTGCATTAATAAAAATCTTCTTTCAAAAACATTCTATTTGATAAATTGAGAAAGAATAAGGAAAAGAAATTACTAAAAATAATAGTTAATGATTATTATTTGCCACTCAATTTCTTAAAGTTTAATAGAAGTCAAAGAGGATAGGAATGTGATTTTAAGTGAACAAAGCATATTCAATGAGTATTTGTATTCTTTTGTCCTCGCATACAAACATACATCCCAAATAGAAAAATAGAGTGGAATATATCATACAAATAAACAAAAATAGAAATTATGAAAGATGAGTAGAAACAAAAGTAAGGGATGAAAAGAAGAAAAGATGAGTAAGATGGAATAGAGAGAGAGAGAATCTGATGTCCCTTTTCCGTAATGTCAGGCTCAAATGCAAGCGCAGAAGACTTGTAGCAGCAGATGCAGGAAGTGCTGCAACAGCAGGAACTATAAAGAATACTCTACACAGGGAACAACAACAACACGTAAGTAGCAGACACAAAGAATAAATCTTATACATTTATATACACATTAACAAATAATTAGTCCTACACAAAAGTAAAAAATATCACAAATTAGAAACAAAAAAGAATATACAATTTTGCAACAACGGATGAGATAAAGATATAAAGTATAAAGGAACATAGAAACATAAGTTAGAAAAAAAGAAGGAACACTGTGACAGGGAGGAAGAATACATCTGATAACTAGAACAGCCCAGATAGTAAAACAACTTTTGGTGAGCTTTAATATTCTGTTGTGGTATCTTCAAAGCCATCATAATCAAACTTCAACATTATGTACTTCATATAACAAAACCCTACATTATAAATGCTATATACTTGCTGTCATGTGATGTCTAACATAACCAATAATATAATTTTAAAAAAAGTTTGGTATTATTTGTAAAGGCTCTTTCAAGATTACCATTGGCTTTAGAACAAACCATTATTGCATAGCTAAAAATTTAAAGCTGATTTTCTGGATATCTTGACAGTTTGTAAATTTAGATGCTTGTTGAAATAAAGTATAAGCTTCTAGGGTAGAATATCCAGCTATCCTGATATATAACAACAATGTAAGGTAAGCATAGATTTTATCTTCATTCTAAATTTAAAATCAAAATGTACCCACAGTAAAATCTAATACAATCACTCTTTGTAAAGTAAATGTATTGTTTTTGTGATGATATTAAGAGTTATGAAATCTATTCTTATTGGGAAATGTATAGGTTCAAATACCGCAAAATAATTCAATGTAATTTTCTGTAATTTAACCATTTCATTTGCAAATAAATATCTTTATGTCACTGACTAGAATGAATGGACCATTTAATTCTTGTACCAATATTAATGTGTATTAAATTAAATCTTATCCACTAATATATTTTACCATTTTGGACTTGAAAGTACTATTAGCACAGATTAGTTTGCACTCCCATCTTTTTGTGTGTTGACACATATTCAATTAATTAAAATAAATAAATAAATAAATAAAATAACACAGGAGTTAATTGTTTTATGTTTGTGTGATATTTGAGGTTAAGAGAATTCTTTCTCAAAGTTCAATGGCATCATTATCTTACATCTTCATTAAGATGTCATAATAATACAAAAAATAGCATATTACTTAGTTCAAAGCAGAACTTTTGCTAACATCTGAGAGGAAGATAATAACACAATCTTTATACTTATTTCTATTTGAGCTTTAAAATTCTCAAAATATAAACCACAACAGAGAACAGTAAAAGGTGTTCAAAATCATTGCTCATTAGTCAACACATGGAAGAAAGAAAGAAAAATGTCTTTCTACTATAAATGAAAAACAAAATTTAAGCAGTAAGGGGTGTGATCTTACCTTACTATTTTGCCCAACTCCCAAAGAAACCAGCAAAATAGCACCAAGCAATAAAGACAACCTACCAACTAATTAGACTTCAGGTAAAAAAAAAAAGTACATGCATACACTTTAGTTAGATCAAAATGTAATTTCATGTTTTACCTACATAGACTCTCTCTGTGATATTATTCCCAATTATAAATTGATCTAACCAAAACTCTTAAGATTCTGAGACCCAATCACAATAAATTTGCTTTTTGTGTAAATTAATTTTCTTTAATAACATTTTTTAAAGTAATTGTTTTTTAAAAGATAATTTGCAATCCAGTCAAGATGGCCATTTGAAACAGTGTTAAAATTTGAATATCCAGAAATATCTGAATATTATTTGAAGAGTGTAGTCAATAGATAATACAATTTGTACATAACAACATTTAGCCAATTCATTCCAAGCAAATCCAGTAAGAGAAAACAATGTTCAGATCAATAGCAAAAGTAACAGGGATAGTTTTCTACAAAGCTTTGCTTAGTTCTCGCACAAGGCTGAAAATGTGAGGGATCCAGTAAGACTTGAACTCACTAGTAATGAAATAAAGGTAATCACCATAAAAGAGATATATCCAAAGTGAAAGACAATGTTCAGATCAATAGCAAAAGTAACAGGGATAGTTTTCTACAAAGCTTTGCTTAGTTCTCGCACAAGGCTGAAAATGTGAGGGATCCAGTAAGACTTGAACTCACTAGTAATGAAATAAAGGTAATCACCATAAAAGAGATATATCCAAAGTGAAAGACAATGTTCAGATCAATAGCAAAAGTAACAGGGATAGTTTTCTACAAAGCCTTGCTTAGTTCTGGTACAAGGCTGAAAGTGTGAGGGATCCAGTAAGACTTTAACTCACTAGAAATGAAATAAAGGTAATCACCATAAAAGATTTATATATATATATATATATATATATATATATAAGTGAAAGACAACTAAATTCTAACCATGGCCAAAACAAATTTAGTGTTAAAAACAGAGCCCCACATGTAAAATAGACACATGCTACATAATAAAAGTAATTGTTTTGTTGTTGAAATAACTAGAACAGAGTTTTAAAGATACATTAACTCTAACAGTTATGATATTAGTACAACAAAGTGAAGAATAAATTCTATAAGGTCATATAAATATTTATGGTTTAAGGCATTTTAAAAACTAGAGGGAGTAAGGTTTAAATTAAACTTAAAATTATCTTGAAGGAGAAAATATAGTTTAGTAGTTTTTATCCAACTCACTGCATAAACATACTATCATTGAATAAACACAAATGTCATTCACTTTAGCAGACAAACCAGGGTTCATTTCCTCAATTATGAACATTAGTTAAAATTGAACTTTCCATAAAGATTTCAGTTTGCTAAGATTAAGTCATGATGGTATTATTATTTAGTTAATAATAATCTTGTTGAGACTCAATAAAATTATGTGAGATGAAAATTGACTGACAAAAATGTTAAAATGTTACCCTATATTAATTCCTATTAGTTTCTTCCTGTTTATGTTATTAATGAATATTTCTAAAAGCATTATAGCCTAATTAGCATCATAATATTAAATGAGTTAAATCAAATTTTAGCATTATATGAATAACAATTAGCAACAGCAAGCAATCAAGTAACAATGGTTTGTGAAACTCAAATTTAGATGGTCAGTTCTTTTGTTCAAATGCTTGCCCCTGCTTAGGAGGAGCACAATAGCAGCTCAAAGCACTTGAATAGTAGAAAGTGAACAAAAGAATATATTTTATTTCAATGTCTTTTAGCTGAAAGAACACTGACTGGCTCTTAAACAAAGTCCCTTGAAATGGTGATATTAAGAATAATCTTTTTCCTCTTTGTTAGTTGTCTAGTCCTAAAAAGCTTTCAAAAGACAAAATACATTCACCTGATGGAAACAATATGTATAACAGCTAGGAAAAAATTTTCAAACAATTTTGGGGAAAACATTTTAATAAGCATTACCCCAAAATTATTCAATTTGTGAAGGAGTTTGGGTTTCTTTTTTTTAATACATATCAACCTTCACAGGTTATTTAATGCCAAAGCCATCCTTGTAAAAAAACAGTTGTGGTGCTATTTAAACCATAATAGGGGAAGTTGGGGTAAGGAGGTTCATACATTTATCAAGAGCATTAGTTCGAAAGTGAATGTTATAGTGCAACTGGAGTTAGAACCCGCTTAATATGATGTTGTAGTCTAGTGTGTTAGCCATTACACCACTGAAACCTTCCCCTCCCTTATTTTGTGAAAATAAAATTTCTAAGTTTCAAACTGACAAATAACACATCACCAATTTTGTACATTGTTTGCAAAGAGGTAAATTTTTAAAAAATATTTAAAATCATACACACTTAGAACTGATATGTACAAAAGTTCCATTCCTTTTTGTTCAGATATTTAATCTTGTTTTAATAAGTTAATTTATCCAGTTATTATTGATCATTAAACAAATGTTTCAGTGTCATTTTTGTTTGTTTAACCAAAATATCAATATAACCTCTATTATAGCATTGCCATTTATTTCACAAAGCCAGGTACTTTATGTGACAGTCAAATAGTTAAAAATAATAATAATGATAATAATTGAAAAGAAAAAAAAAAGAATCCACATCTATTTGTCTTGTATTTGTCATTTTACTGTTATGGTTTCAGAAAGATGCACATGTACATATACAGACATATTTAAAAATAAACATAAGAAAATATAAGTAACTGCAGTTGTATATCATACTTATTGTTTAACAGTAATGATGATCATATAAGAATTTGTTGACTTAGAATCATTGAATCACAAATCATGTTATACTAGATTTCAATATTTGTTTTTTATATTCCGAAGAAAAAGAAAAGTGTGCCTAATTTTGTAAAGAGTGGAGAGAAAGCAACACAAATTCAACAGAAAAAAATAAGCTCTGATTAGGTTATGTAGGAGAAAAAGGACAGTCAGTTTTAGATACCTGACACCTTTGAAAATGGCTGATTGGGCACAAAAGAGAAAATCATGAAATAAACAATAACCAACCAATGCTTATAAAACTATACCACTAAAACAACCAAATGATGAAGTTCCCACATCCAAACTGAGTGAGTTACATGTCTGTATATAATCACACATACAGAGAAAGATTGTGCATAATTATAGTAAAATGCTTAGATAACTAAGCTAGTAAGGTATTAATCAAATACACCAAGTATATAATTAACCATTATATATATATATATATATATATATATATATATATATATATATATATATATACATATATATTGTAGTACATAGATTGTTGTTTTTTTAAGAGAATGTGTGTGTGTGTGTGTGTGTGTGTGTGTGTGTTTGTTTGCATACTTTTCTAATCAAAATTAAGAATCACCATATCCCAAGGATGATTTCTAGCACTAAAGATTAGAGACTAGCAGAAGTACCAGTGTTGCCCAGGTACCAACACCAGTTGTAAGTTTACCAACACACTTATTCTTTTGTATGTAATTATAAATACAAATATCTAAAAAAATTCTTTTGTAAATTAGAAACATAGTATGAAGTTGAGTTTAACAAAACTATGAAATGTAGATATTATTCATTCTTTAGAATTTGAAATTTGTTTCAGTTACCTAGATAGATAGCGAACTACACAAGAAAAATATTTTTTTCTGATAAGAATTCAGATTTGGTTAAATATTTTAAAATTCTTTAGTTATTATGATTCTAATTGGTAGGTTCTGAAATGTTAAATAAACCTATTTTTGGTAATGATGCCATATCTGCTGTTGATGACTTTTTTAAACAATGAGATCCAAGCACTGCAACACCAATGGAAGAAGCCAATGAACTACAACTTCATTTGGTCACATTCCATCTTATTCAGCCAACCCTCATATTTTAATTTTTGTTTAATCAAAGAACTGTTTTGCATTGTACATGTACAAAAAATTGAGAATTAATTTTTATTTATTGCGGACTTTTTGTCCTCATCTTTGGTAGTTTTTGTGTTGTTTCTTCTTTCACTACGTTTCGGCCAAATTTCACCTCTGGCCTTCTTCAGGTGATTTACTGTGACCTCGGATAGGAATGCTGAGTCTTGTAACCGTATCCCCAGTAATTGTCTGCCTTCCATAGTTGTCGTCTATCGCACCACGTTTTTGACCAAGTAAACCTCTGGCTGGCTTGGGTAGGATTTGAAACCGCTATCTTCTGACAATGCTCACCTGGAACCATAGAGACTCAACGCCTTTATCCGCTGAGCCATGGGCCCCGAACTACCAAAGATGAGGACAAAAAGTCCGCAATAAATAAAAATTAATTCTCAGATTAAGAAGCCTCATCTCAAAATGATTCCAATTAAAAAACAATTACAAAAAATTGATTTGTAAAATTTAATTTAAACACTTTTTGTAAGATTTTGTCAATGACTTTTTCTTTTCCTCATTTTATAATTAAAACAAACTTTATTTATATTGTTTAATAGTAACAATATAAGTCTTTTTTAGATTTATAAATAAAGAAATAAAATAAGAATATATACAAAAAATATAAGAATATGCTGTTTTTCAGCATTGGTTAAAGACAATTTTAGGGGTATCCACCTTGAAATAACTTTTAAAAAATATAGTACATAATTACATACAAAATGAACTAAGTAAAAATTGCTATAATTCATTTAAGTGTGACATAAAAAGTGTTACAACATATTTTGCACCCAAGCAATGCTGAGTAGCTCTGCTAAGCTGTGATGAAAAAAAAAAAAAGAAGCAAATGAAGAAAATGCAAGAATTTGAATTCAGTTCCAAAATGCAATAGACAATATTTGTAAGAACTTCAATATATGCAGAAGACTTATTCTTGTCTATGAACACTGTCTTCTTTTCAAATCCTGTTTTCAATAATTCCACTAAGAGAAACAATTGTCAAATTGAATAAAATACTATGTACAATAACTTTTCTGTGATTCATGCACGTCATCACAATAGGACAATCTAAAAGACTCAAGTACTATTATTACCTTCTGTAGTGTCAAATACAAAACAGCTTTTTTTGTATCAACCACTTACACACCTATGCTGTCCAGGAGCCACTTCTGATGAAGATAATCTTAATTTATTGAATATAGGTTTCAATAATTGTTTAATTCACATTAACCATTCAATATAACCTAAAGGTGTGGCTATACTGATATCTATAGGTAAAATACTTATGATTTTCTTCTTCATTGAATATCTACCAAAAATGACCTTTTGAGCCTATTATTTGAAAGATGCATTTTAGCCTCATTCCTGAAGGAAATAAGTGGTATGCATCTATGATTGATCGATCAATATACACCCAAATAAGGGGTTATGTAAAGCCTTCTATAATGAATTGTAAATAAATTAGCAGATTTGATATAATGCATATTTGTAAGTACTTGTAGCATTCATAATTGCATGTTCATGTTTATCCTTTTCACATTAGCCAATTTTTATTTTCAAGCAATCATTAAATATTTTGTTTTATACCAAGTAGGAATTAGTGCTAGTTAAATTATTAACATGATCTAAACAACCAAACAATTTTATTCACTTGTGATAAGTAATTTTTTTAAATATTTTGCTTTCAATTTGAGAAATGCTTCTTTTGTTTTAATCACAATAGATAAATACCAAGAGATTATGATCATTATCGTGAGTTTAATTGATGTTGACGATAGTGGCGGCAGTAGTTATAATCAGTAGCATTTTCTAGTAGTCAAGACAGTCGCAGCAGGAATTGTAGTCAATGTTTGCGAGCAAGAAAAACCAGCTGCTTGCTGCATTGCATGGTACAAAACTGAGTTTGAGAAAGAAAAGAAAAAAGAACCTTTAAAGTTGACCCCGACGAGCCTCCATAGTCTATCTTGGAAGAAAAGGTTAGGAAAAAAAATGCCTCCTTAAAAAAAAAGTAAAGGCAGGCAGACAGGCAAGTCAATCAGTGTGTGTGTGTGTGTGTGTGTGTGTGCTGTCTGCCAAGCGAACACACATACACAGAGTGGAAGAGGAGGAAAGAAGGCAGACAGATAGACAGACATCGGGGCCAGACAGAGATTACGTAATGTGGCCTAGATATTCACTCACTGCACGCACACGGCTTTTCGCGCCAACTGCCGACAACTACAGCTGTGCTGGTGTTGATGATGATGATGGAAAAAGATGGTGGCAGGGGCGCGTGTTGAGCAGTTGGAAAAAGCGGGCAGGCTGTGGTGCAGTTGAGGAGGGACTCTTTACCAGCCACTGCCACAGCAGCAGTGGGACTCGCTCTCTCTCACTTGCACACACTGAGCAGCTGCTCGCAATTCTATTCTGCTACTACTACCTTTTACTTTTCAGCGTCGCCAAAGATTAACAGTAGAGGCAAAGGATTGTGTGGGGGAAGAGAGAATGTAATTGATGAGTAGTTATATTAAAAAGAGAAAAGGTGAAATGTATTTGTGAAAGAACTGTTTTAAAAGTATTTTCTGTGAAAAAGGAGTGACTTGTGTAAGAAAAAGAAGAAAAGGGACTGTACTTGCTTCTTAGTAATAGTAGTAGTAGTTATATCAGCATATAACACTTCCTATTATTTGTACTGTGTAGAAAAAGCTACCTACCAAAAAAATCGTAGTTGCTTAAGGCTCAAGAGAAATCGCCAAAAAGTGTTTATTTGGTTAGATACGTTAACACGAGCAAAAAGGAAAATCTTATTTTAAACTAAGCAAGAGTGGGAGCAAGGATAATGGGTGGAGTAGTCTGTTGTGTAATCAAGCGAACTTTCTTCCCGCCTCCACACAAAAATACACACAGTTCACAATATACACTAGGGAATTTGCAACCAAAGACGTGAAGCTTTATGTAAACTTATTACAACAAAACCACTACATATGGAAATTGATTTAAAACATTACAGTTGATAAATTTATAAACAACCGTGGGGAGGAAAGGGTTAATATTTGCCTCCAACAATAGTGTCTCGAGCTTATCATAGTCATGCCAGTAACTTGGAATCAACACCTATTTCTGTACGTCCTTCGTTAATTCATTTACTGCAAACTAACCGAAAGAAAACAGATCCTCTTCTTTTGGGCCAATATAATCCCCATCAAATCCACATAATTACGATGATGAGTTATCATCAAACTATAGATTACGAAAGAGACATTACCGCTGCTAGAATCGACAATATTTGCAGACAAGATTACAATACTTAAATCTGCCTAATTGGCTGCATCAAATAGATGTCAGCCGAAATACTGTACTTTCAGACACCACCACAACTACTACAACTAACACCGCCACCGCCACAAAGAGAGTGCACATTCACATGTAGACGCATGTATGCGATGTCTGGCTGATTGGTTGGCTGTCTAGAATGGAAATGATGCTGCTTGCCAAAGGCAAACGTCCATCTAAATACTCGGCGGTTGTTTAGAACAAATATACTAGAGTGCCATATTAGTTAACTTGAAGGAATCGTCGTAGTCTGTTGGTTCTTTGGCACTTATAGCAAAGCAGTGGACTGAAAACTGATGAATTTGGTGTTTTCGTTACTAGTACAACTATTGAGGCAAAAAAATGAAAAAGAAAAAAAAAGCTCAAATTTGCTTAAGGAAGGAAACTTATTTCAAACAAACGTCGATTCTTTCCTTAGTACGTCTTTCATATAGATACAAAGCAAAGCAGTAAAATCTAAAGTTTCCAGGGGAAAACTGATTTTACTGTTTAACCCTAGACAATTTACAGTTGTAAGCTATTAATACCCAAGAATAGGGTTAAGAAGAGAAGATAATAGTCATCATCATGATCAGTATTGTAACTACTTGCCATACAGTAGAACCGATAACGGAAAGTTTTATCACAACATTGAATATAATTATTACGATAAATACTACCTGCGACAACCGGAAAACAAAACTAAAGGCATGTTGTAGTTGGGTCGTTTATTGTGGCAGAGCGAAAAGGATAAATGATTTAAAAAATTAAACTGAAACCAATAACGCCAACGTGGAGGATTATTTCACTGTGTCGATGTACGTAGAGGAAAATATTAAACATAACATACATCCATGATCAAAGTGTTAATTGTCATAAATAGGCAAATAATATGGCGGATTCTATAAGTACAACACTAACGAAAGATGTATGGGCCCTTAAGCCTTATTTGTACTCTATCGAGTTAACACTTAATTTGGAACTTCATAATTTTCGACTTCATTTTTTAATGCAATCCATTTTTATAGTTAGGAAAATTTCCAACAATTTGAATTGATTGAAAAGTTGGTCACTTCCATGATATCAATTAATATTAACAGTAATGTACTTTTTAATACTAATAACACGAGTTGATAGTAATAGTAGTAAATTAAAAGCGAATCGCATTGTGAAAGGATCTTCTTGTTTGATTTGTGATCCTGTCCGTTACTACAGACATCGATTATTGCGTAAACTCATTCACTGTCTGCGGTTAGGTAAAAAGGAATAGATTCATACAAATCACTTTCTCAATATTTGCTCTTTTTTCTTCATATTTCTCTTAACTACTTATTCAATATTCACTTTGTTTCTCATCTTCTTATGTGCTTATTAACGTGTCTAGACAGTAATTAAGAATCTTCTCATCGTTTTCTAAGACATTTTTCATCCCCTCATTTATTTTTTTAAACAGTCGATTAGGAGTAGCTAGTTGTCTTTCGTCTGACTGAAATTAAAATTATTTAATTCTGTTTTCACTGATCATTGTATCTATTAAAAACAATTCCAAATAGCACTGGTTAAATTTGAAAAGCCTTTAAAAAATAGAGAAGAGCAAAGAAAGCATGAGCCTTATTGGGATTGAATCTTAATGGCTGACGAGAGACTGAAAAAGATAAACTCCCTATTTTTATCGTAGTACGAATATTGTAGATTTTACAATAATTATTTCCAAGAGAAAAGGTCATTTTACCTGGATTTAACATTTTCTTTATGACAAAATTAGCCTAAGCAACTTGGATTAGAATTTTGATTAAACTTACTCGGTAAGTTTATAACCACCCTAAAGAAGAAAAAAAATTAGAATAACGAAATTTATTGGATTAAATTAATTTCTAGAATTCAAAGAAAAACTTACAGCGAAAACCTTAAAGGAAATCTATGAAAATTGTACAAAGATGCTCTTCCAATTTTTTTTTTTTTTTTTTAACGAAGTGGAAACCCGCTGCGCTTCTTCCAATATCCCTTTAATATAATGGAAGTATTGCAGTTGATTTTTAAATCCTACTCTTATCGATTAATCTTACAAGTAAAAATGACTAATTAGGGGTTGATTGAAATTTGTATTACTTTGACATATTAAAAAGAATCTAATGCATTGAATCCAATATTTGACCCTTAAAATGAAATGGCAGAATTGGTCTAACACTTTAAAATTGATTAGTGTTAGTAGCAGTACAATAATTAACAGGCTATCTGTAGTTTGATTATTTTAAAATTTCTTTATTTTACTCCTTCGCCATTATTTACTTTGATGATCAAGACAGCAAATAGATGCTTAACAAATACCTTTCCTCTTCCATGATAGGTGACTCACATTTTGATTTGATTTAATATTTCGCAACGAAAGAGAACTACATTAGCATTCTAACAAAATATTTTAAGATAATTTTCTTTATGTGGATTTTTATGCTCATGTATTTTTCCCGCTTTCTTAAAGTTAATCATTTTGAAAATGTTATTGTTGATTTTTGTGTAAAATGTTTGAAGGTGGCCAAAGTATATTCAAATGATTTAAGTCTGGGTTAAGAAAAATTAGAAACATATTTTATTCCTTATTTAATATTTTTAACTGCTAGATTAAAAAATATTTTAATAACCTAAAATACGATGGTGACCATATTTTGAATAATGCGGCACCATTATTTGTTACCATAGCTACAATTACTTTAGTGTTGACAGAAACAAAAATGTGGATAGTACCAATCATTCCTTCCTTCTTTTAAGATACGGATATTTTAATAAATTTTAGAAAAAAAAAACCCCAATTCTATTAAAAATAGGCATTAGCCTTTTTGCAAAGTAATGTCTTTTTAATTAAAATTTTTTTCACATATTCTGGCATTTGAACGAATACATTTTTCTGTTAAAAAGAAGCTTCTTTCCTTCGTTTTCATTATCTTCTTTTCATATCGTATTCATTCCTTTCTATACTTTTACATTTTTGAAAAAAAAAAAAAAAAAAAAAAAAGTAAAAGTATAAACTGCATTTTCTCGTAATCATTTTTCTACAAAAATTAAATAAAGTTTATGCATAAAGCTTGAACAAGACACCATGTCAAAATCAAGCATTACTGATTTTAATTTATTATTCCGCGAACACCTTTCAAACTTTTACACTCCGCCCACTGAAATACACAAGTCCTTTTTCTCCCGCCCTTTACACATTAGGTGGGGAAAAACATTTATCGATGCTTTTACTTTACCCCACCTTCTTTGTCGCAGTGGATCATCGGGAATAATAAAGATCAGGTGTAATGTTTACTTTAGGGGTGGAGAGTCTGGACCTCTCTCTCTCACACACACACACACACACACAGTATTTGTGATGAATTTGACGTAAAGAGTGCGGCGACACACCTGAATTTATTATTTCTAGAACAGACACACGTACACGCGGGCTGTTCCCCTCTCACCCCTAACTAGGAAGTAACCGTGAACTCTTTAACAGAGAAGTAAAGCAATACGTCATAGAAAATTACGTACTCGCGTAATTATACTTTATAGTGATATGTCTAATAACATAACTAAAATAATACGAAACAAGTCAAACTTAAAAATGGACTTTCAATATAATTCAAACGACAGGTAAGAACTAGAGAAGAGTCTAAGTTTCTATCTAAACTCGTTATCACAACTTAACCTTGTAAAGAAAATGACCCTAAGTATTTTATAAAATCTGATTTTTAACTACTCTTCAAATATATTTTTAAAGACATATCAGTTATAATAACTTGTGATAAATACAGAGCTAATTTCAATTTTTAAAGATATTTTATCCGTTTAGATTTATGGGACTAGTATGGACTGAAATATGAATTTCACGGGTTGGAAAGTAACAGTTTCTTAAATGAAATTCAAAATTAGAGATATTTGAAATAAGGAGAAAAATAAAGGTGTTTTTTTAATTTTTTTTTTTACGATGATATATCCATTATCTCTTGAAAAATAAACATTGAGAGACTTGGCACTATTAAAAATAAGATGGAAAAACATTTGGGATGATAATGGATGCATCTATGATAATGAAGAATATGTCAGGATTTTTAAACTTTTTAACAACAAAACTATTAATGAGATTTTTTTTTTAATTCTAAAACCTATGTATAATAATTGTTAAAAACAAATTTGTTATGCAAGTACAATGATGAGAAAAATAATGAAATCCTGATATACTTTGGAGACAGTGTTTATAAGTTTGTTCTTTATGCAAGTTCAGATCATCTGAATGATTTAACTTTGAAGAGTGAATGGAAAGCGAAAAATCAACAGAAAGACAAGTACATCATTTTAGCTCAAGTATTTGTCATGGGAAAATATTTTTATTTTTCAACTGTTTTGGCACACACAAACAAACCTATACTACATGCATTTTCTTGGAGAAAATAGGATTGCAATGATAAAAGACTTACTGTCAAGCATAACGTGAAAATGTGTTTATTGTTAGCAAGTCAAAAAGTCATCGCAAATAGTTGACTGGTAAGAAAATTGGTCCAAAGATTATTACCTAAGTGGGTCAAGGCTTTGTCCAACCAGTCAGATTTTTTAGATTTTTGTTTTTACACATCCAAAATTTATTAGAGCACCTACTATTATAATAGCAAGGTATCAGAGAACCAGACTATTTGTATGTTACAAAATGAAAAAGTACTGGTAACCAGCAGTTAGAATAGGGTATAAAGATGAAAAAAGCATAGAAATAAGTTTTAATTGACTGAAATAATTTATCTAGAGTACAAAAGTGAATTCTATAAATCATCTGTCTTACATTTTGATATCTGCAGACATACAGTTAATATATTTCTTTTTGGATGGGATTGACACAAAAATCCATAATAAATGAAATAGAACTTAAATTTTGCACAATTAATATAAAAATATAAAGAGTAAAACTTGTGTAGAGAACAGAAAATGAAACCAGAAATGTTCATTTTTTTTAATGGGTTTGTGGGAATATGTCAGATTTTGCAAAAAACAAAAAATTGTGGAATTTGAGAGTGATGATGGTTCAATCTTAAAGAGCCTTGCCAAGAGGGTAGAAGAATTGAAAACCCAAGGATAAATTAAAACTAGCTCAATGATAGAATTATTGAGCTATACAGTACTGCTGTGAGAATGCATGCACAATGACAATAACAATTCAGTATATTGATCAAGTTAGAGCCACAAGAATGTCACTATTTTGTATGTAGCTGGAAATATACATACATACATACATACAAGCCAGAGTTATACAGTTATGAATATACACAAGAGGATATAATAAAGTGCATGCATATCTCAAAAATTATTGACCACAATTTCATTCTTCATTGGCTGCTCTAAGTATGCTTCTCGGCTAGATTTGCTTTAATCCAGGTAAACTGACAAGTAATTAAACAAGTAAATGTCTACATAAATTTTATATAACTCGAAAGGTTAGTTTTTTTCGTGAAAAAAATTTATAAACTTTACTCTTGTTTACTTTGTAAGATGTTTTTTAATTCACATTTTTTCACTTAATTGGTTTATTTACCTTGCCTATGTTCATTTTATTTATGATGTTTAAACTGCATGCTTCCAGTCTTTTGATGGTATTGGATGTATTCAATTCAGGCCAAATGTCCATTGAATTCTAATAGTCATTATAGACACCAGTTAATACCAGTTGAATAACCTTAGCTTTTAATAAATTTGTACTATTTCAAGTTTTACAATAACATGGCCAGAATGAATAAATGATAAGACTAATTAAGAGTCAGTACAAATTTCATAACTTAAATACATTGACGTGTAGATATTGAATGATTTTTAAACAGTGCTTATAAAATGTTTCAGGCAACAGTCTATTTTCATCATGTTCTTGAGAGAGAAGATTAAAAATGCATATTGTAAAAAAAAATTATTTAACATTAAATTTTAGTAGAATTATGTTTCCATGCCCATAAAATAATTTAGTTCAATTAAATTCAGCCAACAGAAAATCTTGTGATTTAAATGAGGTCTGTAAAACTAAAGTAGCAGAAATGCTAACATGCAAATAAATGATACAAAGAATAGCCATCAACACTTGTATCTTTTTCATCTAAAGAATAAACTGCATACAAACAATGAGCATGTTTGCATATTTTCTTCTTCTTCTTTAAAAAGTTGCTTTTTTATTATATAGTTAATTAAATATTTTTCTCTATTTACTATTATTAATTCAAAAAATAGGAAGAAAAAGAAAAAGTCTGAGCTTCACTTCAGTGACCACTAACAAATCTATACCAGGATAAATAAGTTCATTTTATTATGATTCATAACACATTGACACTTATTTGGGTCAGGCATCATTATCTACTTTAACAGCACAATACAAGTTTATAATAATGTATCCAGATTAAATAGAGCTTGCCTTTTTGAATTTTATAACTGAGACAGAAGGAAGTATTACTGCTTGAATTCTCACTGAAAGTGTATGTAATCAATTTGAATAGCATCAAAACAATAGAGATAAGACTTTGTTGATTGCAGTAGTCAGCCTTTGCATTTTATCCTTCCTGCACCTGATGCATTTTACCTCTCATGAATCTCGACCTTTTATTCAACAATCAAACATAGTTACTTCCCTTATCAATCAACATACTTTATTGGAAAGAAAATTTTTATGTCCTCTAAAAGATAATCAAATTTTTAAAATCAGGATAAAAAAAAAATTGTTCAAAGATAATGTAAAGAATTAATTTAAAACAATTTTACATCAAAACTGTTAATTTTAAAAGGCATACAATTTTTAATGTGTTCATTGCTCTTTCCTCTACAATATAACTATTAACATCTGTTCTTTAGATAAAAGCATATTCTGTGAGTGTACTCACGATGCGCATGTATGGATTTGTATTAGAGGGAAAGAAGGATAGGAGATTTATTAATTTTAGTTTTTAGCTATTGATAGCATAATTCATACTGATTTACAATTAAAGTACTGTTTAAGATTGATTATATATATATATATATAGAGAGAGAGACAAACAGATTATGTGTATATGTGCCACAGGGAACAATACAACAGTGAAAAGATCACATGAATATTTACTAGAAGATGTATTTTCTCATAATCATAAAATGTATAATAGTATAACCCCAAATCTGGTAAATAGTAACTTGATAATTTAAAGCACCTAGAACAATAACTATTAGAAAACAGATAACAGAAGAAATAATGTCAGTTGTTATCATGCAGCAATCAACGGGTGATTTAATATTCATAGGAAATAATTACATGAACAGTTAGAAAAACTGCTGGAGTAGAATCGAGTAAGATCAATTTGAAAAAGTCTAGTTTTGCAACTGTCATACAAAATCTAAATCAGCAATATTTGACTTCCTCTCAATATAAAAGCTTCTTTTCAAACCTTTAAATTATCTCAGTAAAAGGACATAATCTAGGAGTCTTAACATTTATCTAAAAAAACAAAACAGGAAGAACATGTCTTTACTTTTTTTTTTTTCAAGTAAGTTCCTTTCTACCAAGAATGCAAGAGATGTGGCCATTTAAACATCTCTTCAAGTAAATGACTATTTCAATGTTTTCCAACGGATAGTAAGAATAAACAAATTTATATTATAGGGTTACTAACATATCAGATAATCCCTACCAAAATGACAAAATTACAATGAATAGCTTAAAACACAGACAGTCAGGGATAAAGAATATACACACAGTTATTCTGCGAAAGTGAAAGACCCCAGTAACAAATCTATGTATGCATCACAGGTAACAAATATTATAGCTTACAAACAAAATAATAGTAAGGAAAGCAGTCTAGGATCATTTACAAATATACCAGCAGGTAAATGTACATACACACACACACACACACATATATATATATATATATATATATATATATATATATATATATATATATACACACACACACACACACACATAAATACACAGATTTGTATACATTTTTATACATATACACACATAAATATATGCATATACATACACACAAGCATATATATATATATGTGTATATGAACACTTCCTAATGGGGTTTGAACACTGATGAAGGAATTTATAGAAGCCATTCACATAATGCAAACCTGTTCCGATAAATTGAGCACTCTGGTATCCGGTAAGTGTAAAGTGTAAAAAATCCAAAGCTATTATAAAATGCTTATAATTCCTGAGCTGATGTGACGTGGTTTGCTTCCTGGCTAAGCAGAATGATACCAAGTCTAACGTAAAGTTGGGTGGGTTTGAACGCACTTTCAAAAGTCTTACATGTCTACTCACACTGAAGAATTGTGATACTAAGAAAAAGACTTTCTGTGGATAACAATAGGGTATCGCACGTGCTTCCACACGTTGTATGATGAAAATTTGAACACTAAGACTCTCTGGAAAGCAAGATGACTCTTTGGAAAGACAAAGTGACTCTTCAGAAAGTTGGAGTGACATCCTGGAAAGACAGGAATTTTAACAAATATGGATAATACAATGAAAGAAAAATGCCCTCAGGGTGTCTGTAGCGGGGAGGGAGAATATATCACCCATCTTACTTGCTCCTACGGTAACGATCTGGATATGTACCCGGCTACAACGTGTGATTGCGGTAGAAAATTCAACAGCTTGCAAGGAACACGAATCCACAAGGCGCGCTGGTGCGAAGAACGTAATTCTCCTGCCGGAGAATGTAAATCGATTGATGGGCCTATGAGTCAGGTTTACCCCCACAGTATTCCCAAGCCCATTGCTGACCATCAGCGTCCTGGAGACATTTTTTGCAAGCCAAGAATTTAGTGGCCCAAGGGTAATCAGATAGCTACCTGGACTAACTTAGACCAGGAGCTTTCTTTTTACTCACCACCCATCTTGAGGGCCCATTGATCAAAAATAAAATCTTTTAGCGGAATTATATATAACGTTTGTCTCGAGTGCTTTTGGGCAGTAACGCATAAATGAAAGAAAACGAATCGAAAAGATAACGGATATAGAAAGGATTTCAACACGAATGTTATACACGTGTAACCACCATTCTCGTGTAATTACGCAAAATCAAGAAACGGTTGCTATGACATCTAACGGCCGTAAGTAAACGCTTTTTTAAATCACAAACTGCACCAAAATGAAGATGAATG
>CAUZXS010002038.1:5000-67261 GCA_963585895.1 Sepioteuthis lessoniana
GCATTTTATTTTCTTTTGCTTTTTATTAAACACACACACACACACACACACACACACACACACACACACACACACACACACAAATAAAAATAAAAACAAGGTTTTACCATTTTCTCATCTCACATTAAACTTATATTCATTTTGTTTTAGACTGAAGAACTTACTTTCCTACTGGCTGAGTTTACCATTCTTCAAGTAAATTCTTGCTTCCTCTTCTGTCTTTAATGGTTTGTACTTCCTCTTTAACAGTTGCTAATTGACACTGATTCTGGATTGGTTTTCTTCAATATAATCAATCTGATATGTTTCTATTGTTTTCAAAAGAAAATAATTTTAACAATTCAAAATAGCTTACTGCATTTCATATAATTTACTTCCTTCTTTCTTTCTTCCTTTCTTTCCTAACATTACTGAAGGAAAGAAAGTCATTTTTTTTTTTCACCTTATTCTACTGCACAACTTCAGAGAAGTAACTGTTTTTGGTTTTGTGTCGATATAAAATATGATTTTTTTTTTAAATTTTGAGTCAAAATATAAACCAACTATTCTCACAACAGTTTTTGGAAACATTTTTTGAGTTAAATAAAATCATTAAAACATAATTAAGATTCACTAAAGAAGTTTTCTGATGATTCTTTCAAATTTCTTTCATCTTTTATAGTATTCTTGGATTTTTCCTAACAGTAAGGGTATTTTTTATAACCTTAACTCATATATAGCTTTGTGCACACAAGTTAAATAACCCATCAAATCACAATTCTTTTTTATTTTTTTCTCCTTTCTTCCACTCCTCAATCTTTTGTGTTTTAAATCTTTTTTTAAGTATCAAGTTTATTTTTCTGGTTTAGTGATTCTATGATTATTATAATGCTTACAAACATGAATAGTTAAGTAATGTTTAAGTCCATGATGCTTTTTATCCATTTCATTCACTAAAATATGGAACAGAAAGAGGATATACATTTGGCCAATACAAAATAAGCCATTATTTCAATGGATATTGAGGAGTTTTAACTGTTTGCCTTGAATTATGGTTTAATAAACAACTGAATCTAGGTGTAAATTCAATGGCTTGACAACTTGATTTTAGGCAACAAGTTTCAGCCCTATTATTATAATTAGATTGAACATATAAAAACAAATTGAATTTGGCCAAGCAAACAAGTAGTACAGATTATGTAAGAGCAGATAATCAGCACTAATAGTCAACAAAAGAAGCTCAACATACACCTCAGTATCATAAGCTTACAACAATAGATTATAGACTGAATAATCATTAAGATTATCAAGATCTAAGCAGAACAAGTGACCTGAAAAATAAAGAAATAGGGATATTTACAACCTAATCAAATTACAGTATATCCAATAACAAATGTTTCTTTATCTAGAAATATCTCTAAAACATCCTTTCTAAAGTACAGAGATATTCAATAATACATATAAACTTCTAAGAGTCAATAAATGAATCATCTAAATATGAAGCTAAGATAAAACAACAAAGGAAAGAGAAGCTGTCATTTACATATTAAGAAAAGGAAATAGAAAAGTTAAATTAACTTTTATTATGTATAAGAGAATAAATTATAATAAGATAAGCACCAAACAAAAGAAACAATAAATATGAATAACAAGATCCCACAATTACAGCACAATATGGATTTCTTGATCCAAAAGAATATTTGTTATAACAAATTCAATACAGATTGTAATTTGCATTTAAAACAAATTGAAAAAATAAGTGCTTATTTTCTAAGTTTAGTTTGGTTTAGCATAAGTGATCTAATAGCCTAGCCCACTAACCATTACATCACACAAGGCACTCGACCTGGAGAAATTAGTAACATGACAAAACACCAACATCTCTTATTTATATATATATATATATATTGATATATAAAAGATGACATTGAGTACAGTAGAATAAGTAAAGTAAAGTTGGCAACCTTAGTCAAGGGTGACCCGAAGGCTCCCTTTTCAATAGCTACTACACCGAGGTGTAAGGAAGGATACTACTCCATTACCTGGATTGCTCCACTTTACCCTTGATCCTTACCTTATAATGCTGAGTGTTAAGCAAGGCAGCATCAAGTACCATTTTTTTTAAGTCTTTGGTATGACTCGACCTGGGATTGAACCCCGGTCGCCCAAACCATTGGCAAACATTCTACTCATTAGGCCAATGGCCCAGTAAACAGTATAATAATATCATACAAATGTTACAATTTACAAGTAACTAGTGATAATTATTATAAAAATATATGACATTTCTAAATTAATTGGATTATCTTATATTTGCTAATCTTGTTTTAAATGTTAAAGAACTCTTCGTCATTTTCCAGGAGGCCGAGAATTTTTTTTCTGAATTATCATTGTATATCTTCATGAATTCATTAACAGTGCCCAGAAAGTAGATTTATTTGAAAATTTTTTGCTAGATTACAGGTCTCTCTTGCAGCTTATGTGACCTTCTGTAAAATACTTATACAACAATTTTTTTAATCAATATATTGTCAGAAATATAATAAATAAAGGAACAAAAACTGTATTCATTTATTCCTAATTAACCCCAGAGAGAATTCAATTAATTTAACTCCATATTCATGCATTATTTTATTGTAGGATTGATAGCATTGTAACAGCAACAGCCATTAATTTCTAGCTTCATAAATTTCTTCTAGCTTGACTAACTAAAAGTATATAATCTGCTTGACTGAAGCAACTAAAATATTTGAAACTCCTTATTTGCAATCATTTTCAGGAATAAGGTGAGAAATTTATGTGCAGCTAAATAAATTAAAATGTTGGTTACTCATTTTAATAACAAAATTGGCCTCATTTTACATGCATCAAATAAACAATAAATATATAAGATTAATAATACAAATAAGATTATAAATACAAATAACATCTTATTCCATCTCATACATTTTAACAATTGTTTATACAAACCAATGTTCCAAATATGATAATCACATAATGATATAAGTACTGTTAAAAGCATCTAAACCAATAAAAACATATAATGTGCACATATGTATCAATAAATAGCAAGAAAAAGAATCTATGAAAAGTTTTATACTGGAAAAAATATAATAATGTAAACTTGGGAATATGTTGTCAGAAACGACAATTTAAATTCCATCATTTTTTTCTTCTTCTTCTTTTACTCAAATACAAGAATATTTCTCTCTTTGATAATGAGTATTTTGGTAGTAGAAACATGTGCTATGAAATTAGATCCCAGCCCAGATAAAAGAGACTAGATGCTCTACTAGGCAAAACAGCCATGCCAAACAAATAGAAAGAAAATTTGAGGGGAAAAAAAGAGGACTTAAAAAAGAAGAAATCCCCATTATTTACATCATTATTCTCAAGAGAGAAGCAGAAAATAACAAATAAAATTTAAAAGAAAAAAAAGATAAAATATATCAACAAATAAAAAAAAATCATGAGAATTTATGTCTACATAGCAAACAATAAAACAAATCTTCCATATATGATTTAAAAAAAAAAAAATTAAAAAAAAGAGAGAAAAAAAAAAGAAATAGTAACAAACAAAACCAAAACTCTGCAATCTCACATCATGCAAATTAGGATGCTGTTCTTTTCTACTATAATTGTAAATCATGCTGATATCCAGAAAAAATCTTTTCAAAGAAAATGGATACAGACTGTTGTCAACCTAAAAGTAAAAAGCAAGGGGATGGGGAGAAAAGTTAACATCAGAACTAAATTCATTTAATAAAGAAATTAAAGGAATGAACCATAAGGAAAAGTGCAAAACAAAAAGAAAAGCTGATGATGCTGAAAGTTCAAATAAAGCAAAAGATCACCTCAGCTATACTAACCTTTTGTCCACTGGCTCACACAATAGTAAACAGTTCAATCATTTTGTTTTCTTCTTTCTTTTTACTAATCAAAATCTTGACAGCTTAAAAATAAGCTTGTTCAAAGACAATGATTATAGCACCTTTACATTTTTCCCTACCCACTCTACCATCATTCTAAGTAATGGTCTAAATAAAACTAAAAATTGTTTATTTTTTTTATTGGTCATAAGTTTGTTAAAAAACTCATGTAATGTATCTGTAAATATCTTGCCAAGACACCGCAACAGTTCATATTTGATGAGTGCATGTGGGAGATAATAGTATAAGTAATAAATGAAATGCATTTGAAACTTTTTCCAAGAAGCTCAGTGATTAAAACAAATGATATACAAAGAAAACTGTACATAAAAGCTATCCTCAAGCAGGCAACTATAAAACAGATGGGATATGATATTGCCTCATATTCTTTGTTTTAGATACGCAGCATATATAAACAAAAAAAAAGACCATGATACATAGAAACTATCAAATAAGCAAGCTAACTACTACAACAATACTAAGAAATATACCATTCATTCTTTCTTTCAGCTAAATCACCTTCCTACTTTAATTTTGTGATGGTTTTTAATTTATTCAGCCAGAAATTAATATAAAATTCCAAACAGGAAAACATTTTCTTTTCTGTTATTTTTTTTTTTGTTTGTTTTTTGTTTTGTTCTTTTTGTGTGTGTATGTGTTGTTTTTTGTGGATTTTTTTGTGTTTTTTATTTTTTATTTTCTCTCTCTCTCTCTCTCTTTTCTTTTTAAGATGTTAGAGTTATCTTGAAATGAATTAGGTTTAAATGAAACCCAGTGGATCTAAAAATATTACTCCTTCAACGAGATGCCATAATGATCAGAGTAAGCAATCTATAAACAAAAGTTCTTACATGTGATCTGTTGAAGTGTGTTTTAGAGCATGAACGAGTTGCTGAGCCAAGTTTTCATCTCTGCTTCCAAGGATCCTTCGAGCATCATCAGCAATTTTTGGATTGAAAAGAAGACTCTTATTGTGCATACTTGTTGGCAGTGCTGTAGGCAGGGGCAATTCCGGTAACACTACAATTTCAAAGATCGCAGTATGAATTACATGTCAGTAAAAATATATATATAGGTTATGTTATGACTTTCTTTTAAAGAGAATAAAACAGATATCCGCCAAAACTTTAGTCACTGAGTCAAGGAAATAAATAGGATTAAAATTTAGCACAAATAAAGGTGAGAAAAATGTCAAAGTTCTACAGATTTCCTTGCATTGAGTGAGGAAAGAAAACTGCTGCTGCTGCTGCTGGTCCCAAAAGAAGTAGGTAGGTACAAAAAAACATTCAGCACCTTCCATATCAAAACAACTTCCATACGCTCATGTGCTTTAGCTGACACCAACACTGCTAAGTTTCACTGATACACAGTGGAATAAAAATAGATCTAACAATCAAATGATCAAACAAAACAAAGAGTTGCTTTTCCAGTTTGGTTCATTTTTTCTTCTTCAATCATTCAATGTCCAAACTTTCAAAAATCATTAAGCTCTTTCTAGGTATTAATTGACATTCCAGTCAAAGTATAATTTGGATTAGAATTGTACTTGAGTTTTGCAATTGCTACAAGAAGAGAAAGAAACTCAAAGCGAACTGGAAGATGTTTTGATGGACGGAGACCAAGTATGAAGTGAAAATATCGAAGAAATACAAAGCCAGAATAACATTCCAAAAATGAATGTAATGACCAAAAAATACAAAAACAAAAATCAAAACTCTCTTGGAATAACGAATTTCATTAGCTTATACTGTATCAATTAAAAATGGTGCAAAGGACTTTTAGAACAGTTTCTAAATAACAGACACATTTTGGCTAAATTATAAAAATTTAGTAATTGTAATTCATTATTGTATAAGGGATGATCAATTCCAGAAAATAAATATCACCTGTATAATCATTCTTAATACTGCATGTTATATTTTCTGGATTACAAAATAACCTTTAATAAAAAAAAATCCAAAATTCCTTCTACTAGATATAAGCAAATTCAATCCAAGTAAAATTTGCTTAGAAAATGACCTAAAAATGTTCATCTAAAATGACCCCTTTACACTTTTTCTAAAAGCCCCATGCACAAAATTAGTTCAATAATACTTGAGGAAAAAAATAAATAAATAAATAAATAGATACATATCCCCCACTTTAAAATTGGAATATTTTTAACAGGGTTCTTTGTTTTGTTTAAAATATTAACTCCAAAAATAAGTAACTCCCAGTTTAAAAAAAACAAAACTTGTACTTTCTTTCAAATTAACAAACATATATTCATGTGAGTATTGTAATAATATTCTTAGATTTTACTATTTTGTTTCATGAAAAAGAAATGATAATCATAATTCCAAGAGAGTTGCAACATATTCTCACAATCAAAACAACCTGTTTCACGAAAAGTTGATCAAGATTAATATCCCCAGGTTAATCCAAGGGATAAACCAAACATGTTCATATGTGCTGGTTTCAAGATTAAGGAGATAAATATATTGATTCAATACAATTGAGGAAAAAAAGAACCAAAAAAGATACCAATTGCAAAAGTTCCAAGAAATTTCAATAAACTACATCACCTCAATAGTAGAGTAAGAAAAATAGGTTCAATGATAAAGTCCTAATAATTTACAATGTTAAAAAGTGTTTCCTTTGTTGCTTCTTTATGTATTTCAGAAATGTCAATAATTGTTTGATTTTTTTTTTTTAAATTACCACTTTAGATGACATTATGTGAAAAATAATAACTGCTGAAGAATAAGTGTAAATTGTCATAGTTGTCATTTTCTTTTTCATTTAAATTAAAGGGTATCTAAGACCAAAAGAAAGACTATCTTTTTTTTTCTTTCAAAATGGAAACATAAGGTATAAAAAAAAGGAAAATAATATATATATATATATATATATATATATATATATATATATATATATATATATATATATATATATTTGCATGTATATGATTAAAGATCTCTTACCTTGAATGATATAGCTTGTAAGAAAATCTCACCAACATGTTTTAACAATCAAAATTATCAAAAAGTTTAAATTAAATATTATTCTGTAAATATTTTTTGAAAATAATTAAGTTTATTGAAGTCTTTTGAAAGAATAAATGCTTCTGCAAAAATAATCAAAGTTTATCACAACTGATCTGTCAGAATAATTATTGCAATAAAGATAATGTATATTCAAAGTGTATGATGACTCCTTTTTGTTGATCACCTGATGAAGATCAAAGAATTACCAATCAAAATGTTACAAACGATAGGTACAAATTTTTTTTATTATTTTGCAAATTATCTCAACCTATAATTCCCTTCATTTTATAACCAAATTTTTCTTAGAAAAATTTTCTTTCTACTGAATTTAAATAATTCATTTTTTAATAGTGTTGGAAATGAGTAACAATGTTCTTATATAAAATTGATTGTATGATGATTATGAAAATCAAGAAAAATTGTTGATAAAACTCCTTCCCTTAGTAACTTACCATTGTAAATTATTTATTGGTATTAGAAAAAATTAAAATGTACTAATTCTGTAAAAAAAATGGCATTTAAACCATATAAATTTTAAACTTGCCTTAAAAATATATAAACATAAACAATGAAGGAGTCCATAGTACAGACTAAATACATATAATCTTAAATGTTGATATTAATTTTGTCTGGGTCATATTCAGTGGTTCTATAACAGTTAACTATATTATTTATTCAAAACATAATTCTTTAAAAAATTTAAGTCCATATTATATACTTCTGGAGATGTTTTGTTAATATTCATTCTGTTTGTATGTCTACAATTACTCATTTCAATACACTTTAATGCAACTGAAGAAGTTACAACTTTTACTTAAACTTTTTTGTCCAGTGATCATATATAGATTTATCTATTTAAATATTTATCTATTTAATGTTTACTATTAGAATTAATTATTTTGACAAATTTACTTCTAATTATATAACCAAATTTATTACAAATAATATAACCCATCTTTCTTTGTTGCCTATCAGACAAGGTTTACAGGTTTAAAGTAAAAAAATATATATATACAGTCAAACTTTAAGATATACAAACAATGTGAAATCCACTGCTATCCTTCACATACCATTGCCTATATTTCATAAAAACATGTAATTATTAAGACAAAGTGGCATATATTGAATAAGAAGAATTCATAAATTTCATTACCATAATGCAAAGGCTACAAGATATAATCAAAAGAACTTTTTATAATGATGTCATTGTGGTGTATCCTGTTATAAGAGTAGAAACTCCAACAAATCAAAGAAATCAATTTTTCACAAAATCTAAAATGTAAAAAATCCTAACAAAAATATGTGATTTTTTTAAAAAATTTTAGTGTATAGAATAAAAGAGAAAGAAACATGTACAAATACAAAACCACGAGTATATGTAAACACATTTACACAAGGCAAATAAAATTTTAAAAGACTTTGTTCCCAAGTTTAGTGTCCTATTATGGTTAGTTTACATGTTCATTATTCAGAAACATGATATTTATCATTTTAAATTGATAAATAATGAGTGGTCACAGAGCTGGCCAAACTGTTAACAGCAGGAAAATTATAAAACAGGGTTCAAATTCTAGCTAGAGTAGTTTGAAAATGGCATGACTTCACTCCTGCTAATATGTCAAATCAGAGAGTATGGCTTCTGGCTAGTCTCATGTAACCCAGTATATCCAATTAAATACTTCTTGAAGAGAAGACACGAACAACTAAGTTAATCCATTGCACAGAAAAATGTCATGAAGGACCCAGCATAATACCCCAATGATCTACTATATCATGAGCCAACTTGAAATAATACCAAATTCCAACATAAAACTATCAAGCTTAAGAAATTAACCAGTATGAAATGTCTTAAAACACCAAGCATTCCAAATTCATATCAACACACAAACATGAGTTTATAGAAAACCAAGATACGCATGAAACAATCAGAAACAAGCGAAAATGTCTATCAAATATTAATAAATAGAATTCATAATTATAGTATCACTTTTTAGTATTATTATTTCTATTAATTACAAAAGTCAGATCAATATTCTTCTTTAGTGAATGAATCAAATTAATGCTTTCATATCAAATATAACAATCACTTTACTAAATAATTACTTAGAGTATTAATTATTATAACAGTATCTTTGGTTATAGTGCAGGAGTCAAATAGATTGTTCACAGCAGTACATAAGAAAATTCAGAGATCTGTTATATCTACAAAGGGTCCAATTTCTTGCTTAACTTGAAAGTAATACAGGGGACAAAAGGATGATAAAAAAAATTAATACTTTACGAAGATTCCTAGATTTTGAAACAGATCATTTTAAAAACGCCATTTTATATAAAAAGGAACATTACAACAAAATGTTTTCAGTTTTATAAAACATTACATATTTGTACAATTTTGTTTCGTTTTGTTTTTTAAGCAATATAAATCAAACAATTTTCTAATATTGCACATTCTTATACAACATAAAACACTAAAAATTAATTTGTATATACTTTTTATAATAATATAATGAGTAGAGTTCCTATAAAACTTCTCATAAAAAGACTCACATTTCTGCCTTGGTATAGTATCAGTACACATAGAAAGGTTACATAAAAAATGCAGATAAAAAGTTATTATTTCACAGACTATAAATTTTAATACTTCCTTAAATATAAATTACCTTTGCCAGCAGGGCTTAGAATGTGCTGACAATTCTCTGCAAAGAGATAGGAACCTCCCAAAAAAATATGTCCTGGGTATGACACTAACCTACATCTGATGGTGAAGCTCCAGTTCTAGAGCTCTGGAGAGTGAGGAGTATCCCTTCATTGACATTACTCCCAGGTCCACTCTGTCCCAGAGTGGTAGTACCTATTAGGATTCCATCTTGGCTCAAGTAGATATGTTTAAAGATTTGCATTTAATAGGACTGTGTGCATAAAAGTCTTAAGAAACAATTACACAAAAAAATGTAAATATGATCATAGAATGAATTCAATTCCCTAATCTCTAAACATAAAATAACCCTAGATGGTTTGACATGCCATTAAAATCAATCAATCCATCAAATATAAATACAAAATGAGAAAAATGAACATAAATATATCAATGACTAATTAATTTACTTTTTTTATATCTTTAATTATATGGCAATAAGTACAGATACTGCACTTATCCTAGGCAGGTTGTACCAATACTACTCTCATCCAAGCAAAGCTTATAGACAAATGAACAAAGAAAGAAACAGACAAAAAAATGTTACACTGTTCATTATATAGACAGATGATCCTTCAAGATACTTGGAGTAACCAAGACTTCAGGTACCCAATTTTCATAAGATAAAGCCAGCCCAACTAGGACAATGAAATGTAACAAAATCTTACAGAAAACAAGGAGACACGATTTTAATTTCCATAACAGAATGATAAATATCAATATTGGTAAGTTTGAAGAGAATGCTTTATCATATGCATATTACAAAGATAATGAACTACAATAGTTAGTATCTAATTTTATCACACAGAGAAACAAACTATTTTGTATATCAAGAGACATCACAGGTGAACCTACAAGTCATCATCTATTATGTAATCTAACAGCTTATCAGAAGAATATATAACTATATATATATATATATATATATATATATAACTATCAATAGGAAAACATTGTACTAAAGTAGCACCGTTTATACATAAGCAAACCAAGTAATTGAAAAAAGAAACAATCACCAGCAATAAGTCAGTATAGTAGAAATGACTCATAAGAAGGCTCGGCTTTAGATGAAATCATTTAATGATATAGCAAAAAATAATCAAATTCATAACAGAAATCATGCATATAAATTAAAAAAAGACATTTAGCGAGTTTTACCAACAGCTCATTAAAGTTGAATATAAAGAAGTTTATAATTAAACACAAGTGCAAATTACATATCATTTATCCAGTAATTTTAATCTTAAATCAATACATAAAAGGAAACAAGTATCATTTCTCACTCTTCAAAACCTAAATTGAAAATTAACTTAAAGTCCAGTTCTAAAGGATCATCTTCACAACCAGCACATACCTCAAGGTCAAGGGTAAACCCTGATGCCTACAGCATTCCCAAAATGAAAATGAAAACAGAACTAGACAACTTTTGGGTACTTGTGCATTTATGTTACCACAAAAAGGCTGAACTTTCCTGAGCATTTCCGGAAAGAATCGGAATATGCCGAAACGCCTACCAAATCAAATTTAAGATAAAATAATTCAATCAATTTGTTTACCAAGTTACAAACAATTGTAAACATGAATTTATCACAACTAAGCGAAAATCTACAAAGTGCAGAAATGGTGATCCAATTCTACCAAGAAAAAAAACTTATAGGCAAAATTAAAAGTTGCCGGGCATGTGAGCATCCTTGCCACCTAAAAAAAAAAAACAATGAGGAAGAGTTATGCCTGGAGATGCCGTAACACCAAATGCAGGACCTGGATTATTATTAAATTGTTAGGTGAAAGTACAGAATAGTTAAAAACACACACACACACACACACACACACACACACACACACCCGGTAAGAATGGATTTCTAAATTAACACATTATTACTTCTGCACAGTACAATAAGTGCATAAATACAAAAAAAATTATTTAAAAAAATAAAAAAAATGATATACAAACCCCTCAGAAAATAGATAAAATAAAAATTCTAAGTATTTTTCATATTGAAAATTACTATACATTGACTGTTGATTTATTCTTTTTGGTTTTTTTTGCTTTTGGTCTTCATGCGTTTTGTCAACAAATTGGTTGACTTATTTTATGGTTTGCTTGCTTCAATTTCATTACGGAATATTCCGATTCTTTCCGTTATCGGCCCGGAAACGCTCAGGAAAGTTTGGCTTTTTTTTTTGCAGTAACATAAATGCATAAGTACCAACTTTTGTTCATTCCTTCATATATATATATATATATATATATATATATATATATATATATATATATATATACATATACACACATACACACACACACGAGTATCTTCACTTGAAATTTTACCTTGTGTCAGTTCTACTCTCAGCGGAGGTAGAAAAATACAACCCTTACCTCAGTGTAATTATGATTTATATCACACTAATTAAAAATTTTTACAGTATAAAATCATTGAATTTTTTATACCATTATTTTGTTACAGGAAAACTTAAAAATCGAAATGACTCTATACCTCAACCATTTGAGCCCCAAGGTCCTGAGCCTAAATTTACCCTCTGCTGTTTGATCGTGATCTCTGCACCAGTAAACTAGTGCTACATTGAGGGGAAAATAAAAGTCTCACCGGTATGCTAGTGTAACAGGCTGAAAAAGTAAATATAAAAATCAGTGTTTTTCTTTGTTTTGATTTTTTTTTAAATTATAGTCTTGATAATATTCATTCACCCATTTGGGACTAACCTAATAAAACATTGCTTAATTTTAGTACTCAAGTAGGAACTGATATGTCAAAATATTTCAACTGTAAATCTGAAAGGTTATTGTATATACTTATACTACTTTGATAATGTAAGTTTTACAACATGGAATATGTTGGTTGAGTTTGAAGTTTTAATTTCTTTCTGTCAATATAAAGTATTGAAGTGTTTGTTCTAACTCAATAGTTCAAACATAATCGCAGACTTTACATCCTTAGTTTAAAGCCAAACCCACCCACCCCGGTAAAATATTCTTTGATCATAACCAACAGATTTCTAACAGGATCAAGTTTATATCCATCAAACAATTAGCAACTCTAGACATGAATCCACAGATCCTGCAATTGAGTCAATAAACATATTTACAATAAGGTACTACCAGATTTATTAATTTCATTCTATTTTCAGTAGTAGTTACTAATAATTTGCAAATTGATCATCTTTCCATCTTCTAATTTAAGAAACAAAGGAAGAAAATATGAATTTAAAATAATGTACATTATAATTCATTTTTCTATCTTTCAGTGTGTGTGTGTGTGTGTGTGTGTGTGTGTGTGTGTGTGTGTGTGTGACTGCAATATGGAATTGTTCATTGTATAGCCAAAGGAAATGCGCATTTTTATGATCAAAGCATGTTATGCATGTAGATATCTACAAACTTATAGATGTTTAGCAAATAGATAAATAGAATGGTCACAATGAGCACACATCATAAGAGTTTATCTGCTTCAAGATTTCAAATTCCAATCTATCAATTTACTAATGCAAATATAAAAAAGAAACTATGTACTTGAAAAGCCATATTATCTGTACCTAATGAGCCTCATAGGAAAATGAAATTTTTGAAGGAGAAATTATTTCTCTAAAGCAGAAATTTAAAAAAAAAAAACAATAAGATTCTTGAAACTTGTAAACTGCTGAACATTAAAATAAAACCTAAATAAGACAAAGAATTTTTTCCACAGAGAAATATGCTCTAATGATATATTTATCTTTAAAAGTTTTGGATCATCAGAGAGTGTTTACCAGTATCACAAGAAATGTCAAAAATATCAGAAGGCAGCATAGGTAGATTCAATTTCTGTATATTATGTTACCATAACACAGCAAAAATGGTACATTGTATCAATAATTTTGTCAGCACAATAGCATTAAAATGATCTAACTTAAAGATTAATTTCAATATTTTGGAAAATAATAAAAATGATAATGTAGGATAAATGCCCACACTCACTCTGATCATTGTAATTTCTCAGGGGAGATAACCATTAAAGATAACTATCAAAAGCTGATATTACTTTCTCTTTTTATCTATTCATATATTTATTTGCAATTGATTATAATGTAAATTCTATACATAGGAGCTTTGTGGCCGCTAAAAGTAACTTTTAAGAATGAATTAATAAGCACCAAGTGCAACTTATTCTTTCTTAACCTTGAAACAAAACTAATAAAAAATCTAAATAAAAATTTACTCTTTAATTTATCACTAAGTATGTATTAAAACTGTTTAATTAGAGAGAACACTTTCTTTATTTAAAAATTCTATTAGAATTTTCAGTACATAAAGAGTCTAAGCAATGCTAGGCAAAAGGACCCAAGCTTCTTTTATGTGTTCATAAAAATAGCATGACCATAAATACACTGCAATACTAATAATTTAAAACCTCTTATGGAGAAGTAGACATCAAATGCAGATAAGCACAAATCTTTTGAGAAATACAGGTGAAAATAAAAAGCAAAAAGGGTGGGACAATGAAGACAAAAATGAGAAGTGAAAGAAAGGAAAGTAGAAAACAACAACTCAGAAGGAAGTATGTCATAATTAACAGCTATGCACAGAAACACAATGAAGTCCACATCCTTTGAACATGTGCATTACAAAGCATGCAGTTTTTCTATTAGTGAGTGATGTGTGTCAAGTTAAATTAATGCTCAGGAGTGACAGCAATTTTTAAGAGTATACCTTGCCTATATGAAGAGAGAGATAGACAGAGAGATAAAGAAATGTTAAAAGCATAATGTGGAAACAAGAAGAGGGACTCACCTGAGACTGTAATCAAATGTTAACAATCATGAATAAATGTAAAAATGGTTGGGATAACAGGAAACCCATTTAATCAGTATTTTTCTTTCTTGTTTGCTTTTTCTTTTCTTTCTTTTTTTGGGGGGAAGAGGGAAGCTTTTTTTCTTTTGGGGCTTTTTTTTTCATGTTTTCTTTCTTACATTCATCTTGCTATTTTGTAATTAGAGAAATTGTTTTTAAAACCAAACAGAATTCACACATTGAAAAATATTTTTCAAAAATGTTTTAAACTAACAGAGGTACCAAGCAATACTCAAGAAAAAATAAGAGAAAAAATATTTTATTCAAATAATTCTGATATTTTAAAAAGCAACTTTCTATAGAAATATGAACCTGACATAAATACAGAATAAAAAGAGTTTTAAACAAAGAAAAATTCTGATTATTCATACACAATATTTTTTTGTTCTTTCATCTTTTACAAATATGTAGAGTTCTTTTTCACAACTTACTCATCAATATCCAACTCATAGCTGGCCTTGTAAAAAATATGGATCTGACCTTATCCATCCTACTATTTGGTCAAAAATCATTTTCTAATTTTATATAATTGTCTCTATGCCAACTTGCAGAAAGGCAATTAAAGAGATCTTCTAACTATCTTCAAGTAGGTCAGCTGACAGACCAGCTGATCCAAAAAGGAGTAAAGTGATCCCACACAAAATTGTTCAAGAGTTCACTTCAGTTCCAAGTGTTGAAAGCAAGGTTAGTGAAGTTTCAGCAAAAAGTATGTAAAGTGTTATTATAGCAGAGAGTTATAGGGATTATCCCATAGACAATCATGTCACTGTTAGCCAGAGTCGAACAGAGACAGAAAGCTGCAATGTGGCCAGGGAGTGCCGAGAATTTGCAGTGGTCATTTCCCAGTGTGTAAAGAGAATCAATACTGGGCTTCTGAAAGTTTTCACAAAGTACAAACAGAACAGACATTCTTCAACAAACACATATAAAGACAAATATCAAGGTTAAGATACTGATACAGTAGTAAGATGCAAGTGGAGAAGATAACAAAAATTAGTGATAAAAGAAAGGTTTGCACGCACTAACTTGGAGTTGAAAGAAGACAATGATAACTATGCAATGAAAAGTAGCAGCAAATAGTTTACAACAGGACTAAAACAATGATTACTGCAACCAAACACCAAAGAAATTAACCAATAGCGACATCATTCTTTACACCTCTGTCAATAGTTCCATCAATTAGTCAAGGAAGATCAATCACAAGTGTAATCCCTAACCAAGACAATAAACCGAAGGAAAGCTATCAGGTTGCTTCTTCTTCGCAACAGTGGTGATACATTTAGAGTATTCTATTTATTCATACATTTATGAGAAATTAAAAACTGCAAAAGTAAATAAGAATGACACTCAGTTGTTATTAGTTAAAATTCATTTGATTTCATCATTATATCAAACACTAGGAACCTATTATCATTAATAGTGGTGTATGGCTGGCAATGTCTTGTAGATCCCTGGAACAATTAAGCTTAAAATTGGTCAGGAAACGCTAATTTATCCAGAAAGCAAATAAAATTGACATCCACAAGAGTTCCCCCTATACATAGACAACATGGGGTGTTTGGAAGAAAAATTAATCAAAAATAACCCCTCAACTAACAAACATTGATGAAACTAATTTGTACAGACTGCTCTTTAGTGTTTTATTCTTATCTGAGACAACACCAAGTTCATTTGCTGAAGTGTGAGTGAGAATGTGTGTACATCTGTGAGAGGAAATGTATATTGAAAAGTATATTTTATCATTTTTAAAACAACCTTTTTTTCTCTGCGAAGGGACCTCAAGTCAATACCATATTTTCCATCAATTTAAGTTATTCAATGGCAGAGATTCATATAAATCAAAGAAAAATGTTAGTGACATTTTAGTTGTTTCATTATCTCACTCTTTTGGGAATTATAATTGAAGTAAAATTTAGGCACCTTCATAGCTGATCACAAAAAATGGAACAATAAAATAAATTTTCCCATTAGGTACATCAGGATATCATCATTAATAAAATACAAAAAGGATAAAATAAAAACAATGAAGCCAAAACACAAATTGAACAGACTGCTTCATGTAAAAATTGACTTAAATATTTCCTGCTTAATTGTCCAATTATTGATCATTGCACATGTTAACTGACAAAAAAAATGGGTAGCACATATTCACGAATGGTCTAACATTTCCAGTGGGTGTTATAATGGTAATAAACAGAAATCAAGAAAAAGATTATATATATATATATATATACGCTCCCCCATGGCGAAGGAATTGTCGGCCGCCACTCACATAATGCAAAGCTCTTCGAAAGAATTGAGCACTCTGGTAGCCGATAGGGTATAAAAAATGTAAACAAACGGCTGCTGCTGCTGTTGCTAAATAAATACCTTAAAAATTCCCTTAGCCAACATGGTCCGCTTGGTGGCCGAGAGGTCTAAAACTTAGTCTAACGTAAAGTTGGACAGGTTTCAATCCCGTCTTCGAGCGTCCTGCGTGTCTAGCCACACTGAAGAGTTCTGATAGAACAAAACAGTCTGTCTGTGGATGACAATATATATATATATATATATATATATATATATTGTTGTGCCAAAGACAACATCAATGCAATGAGATAACTGGTCCATCTATGAAGGCTTTTATGGATGATGTAACTAGTCAGAGAGTACAGATCACACATGGAACAACTAGTGACCCACCTACAAGAGCTCTTCAAATGGGCTGCAATGAAAATAAAACCTTCAAAATGCCACAGTTTATCTATATCTAAAGGAATTTGCAAAGAAATAAAGTTCTCTGTAGATGGGAGCAGAATCTCCATAATCAACAAAAAAAGCAGTAAGAGCCTTGGTCGCTGCTACTCCCTACCACTTATTGATAAACATCATTGACAGGATCTAAGCAAACAACTAAAGGATAAATTATGGTCAATTAATAAATGTGACCTCCTGAACAAAGACAAAGCATGGTGTATTCATTCTGAGGTAATTCTTAAATTATCATAGCTAATGCAATTGTATGAGGTATGACTTCAAAAAGTCGAAACAATGGAGCAATTAATGAAGTAAATATATGAAAAAATGGTTAGGAGTACCTAACTCCTTAACAAACATGGCACTATACAGTTCATCAACAATCGTAAAACTTTTGACATTGTCAATTGCTGAGGAATATAAATTAGGTAAAGAGCCACTTTTCCAGATGCTACACAACTCTCACAATCTATTAGTGAAGAACATGCAGCCTTCTGTAATAACCAGCTGGAAATGGAAGACAAAAATAGCTGTAGAGAATGCAGAATTGACCCTTAAGATGAACGAAATAATTGACGCCGTGGCAAATGGAAGAGTAGGTTATGGTCTTCATCCACAGCATTGGTGGTTCAAGGAATACACAAAAAAACAAAAAAAAATGGTTTCGGAAGAAATTCATCATCTTGAGGAAGTCAAGCGTATTGCTACAGCTGTCAGACAAAGGAAACAGTGCACATGGATCAGGTGGGAGAGTGCAAAAGACAGAGCTGTCATATGGAGCAATCTCAAACACATAGAACCTAAAAAATTAAGTTTCCTTATAAAGGTAGTATACAATGTCTTACCAACACCAATCAACTTACACACTTGGGGGTTAACTATATCCAACCAATGCACAGAAGGTGGGATAAATGCCAACTTCAAACATATTTTCAGTGGATGCGAGTATGCACTGAGAGACTACACAAGGAGACACAACGAAGTCCTGGAGATTTTTGCTGAGATTTCAAAGATGTGCAGTGAGACTGCCAATAAAGTTCTAAATAATAGCACCAATAGAGCAATTCATTTTGTTAAAGAATAAAATAGTCTGAACCTTACACACACACACACACACACACATATATGAGGATCGTTAAATAAGTTTCCGGACTTTTTTCGTATGGGCACTTTTATTGATAGCACACACATGAAACTCTAGTCCCCTTCAAAGTAATCTCCTCCAACTGCAATGCACTTGTTGTACCATTCCAACAACTTCTGGAAGGCCCCATGGAAGTTCTCTTGTATGAGCAAGTCAATGACCTTCATCACAGGCTCTTTCATCTCCTCAATTGTCTCATAATGACAGCCTCTGAGCTTATGGAATAACCAAAAGTCGCAGGGAGCAACGTCTGGACTATTGGGACAGTGAGAAACTGTCTTGATGCCCATCTTGGTCAAACCGTCTGTGACAAAGATGGAGTTGTGGGCTGGTGCATTGTCCTGGTGGAAATGCCACTGACCCGATTTGAAGAGTGCTGGCCTGTTCCCTAGGAATCTCTTCCTGAACTCCCTTAAAACCTCAACATAGTAACCCTAACCCTAACCCTTTGGCCAATCAACTTTGGTCTACTGACTTCCTTACTCCTCCCACACCTCTCATCATCCCTCACAGACTCCCTGCCTTCCTTGAATCTCTTATGCCACTCAACAACTTATGCTCGATTCATGCAAGATGCTCCAAAAGCAGTCTGAAGCATTTCATATGTTTCTGTGGCATTTTTTCCATATTGTACATTCAAAGTGTCCTTACGTCCAGATTGCATTTTTGAAATTCACCAGCAGTGACAATCAGGCGTTAGTAGGGTGTATTCCAATTCCTGCTGTAGCTGTTCATTTGAACCTGAAATCATAAAAATTGACCAGTCATCTCAAAAGATATATAGCAATAACATACTGAACTTTCAAGAGTCTACGACAATTTTAAATGCCTGTACAAAAAAAGTCTGGAAACTTATTGAAGGCACCACATATATATATATATATATATATATATATATATATATATATATATATATATATATATAGTATTATTCAGTCCAGTTAAACCAGAGTTGGGAGTAATTTCTTTCAGGACAAGAAAATCATTCAATATTTTATCCATAAGATCTGGGGAAGTCCTGTTATATATTTTTCTTCGTGTTTTTGGTTTACATCAGAAACGCAAAGCAGGATGGAAATAAATTTATAATCCTAAAATAACTGGTCTTTGGTTTTTTTCTTTAAAGAAAGTATATATATATATATATATATCAGGGGCGGAGACGGAACTAGTGCTACTCGTGCCCGGCACGACCAATAACTCGGTCAATATTATTCAAAATGGATTAAAAATCATCCATTAATTTCAAGCAAACATACTTAGTCTGATCTCAATTAAATTACATATCTATTCAAGTTTCGATAACTAAGTAGCCAAAAGTTCATAAATATATCTGGGAATAATACAACGATGCTGTTTTGAACGGATGGTCTTTGTCCGGCCACCGTCAGATTCATTGAACATTCCATAAAATCGGCTATAAAGTTGAACGCCCGATCCGTGCCAGACACTAGACCCTTATAATAACAGTAATGTTAGAGAAATACGCTTTTGACTGTAGCCAATAGCAAGAGCAACCCTTACACTGTGCTAGAAAATCTTAGCACGTGTGACTGTTGATAGATATATTGGGAAGAGGGAGAGGGACAGAGAGAGTAAGAGAGAGAGAGAAGGATAGCAGATTAGAGCAGTCGCCGACGTCATCATCATCGCTATGGTAAATGTTGGTTAAACGGCGTGTTTTAATTCGTTTTTTCACTAACAGATGTCTATTTCTTTAATGAATATTGCATATATTACATTCTGCAACTAAAATTTGTTTATTTGAATACATTTTCAACAAATAATCTTTATTTTAAGCGAAATTGAAACTACTAGCTGTGTCTGTGTATATTGTCATCAGTTTCTTTATTCTAATAAACATATTTTTCTCGTCATAGTAATGAACATCTTCTCCTTTCTTCTATACTTTTGAAAGGAAAAAAAATTATCTTATCTACTGTATTAACAAGACTACAAATTATATAGTATCTTGATTGTTTACAAAAAAAAAACACCATGCAAGGTAGGTTTGTCAATCTGTGCTATATAATGGAGAATCACGCAATAGCAACTATGATGACTTACTTTGGGTCCACGGACCACGGGTTGGGAACTGAAGTTGACAGTGGGGGGGGCACGAGTAGCAAAAATAGGCTAGAGTCGCCACTGATATATATATACATTTCATCATACAACGTGTGAAAGCACGTGTGCTACCCTGCCCTCATTAGCCGCCAACCAGCAGTGATAACACAGTTTTAGTAGCTCAAGGCAGTACAGCCACTCCTGGCACTACCAAGCAACTTTTACCACTGGACAGGTATATATGCCAGATCATTTATGAGCAGAGATTACATTAGACGTTCATCTTCATTTTTAGTGTGCAGTTTGTGATTTTTAAAAATGCGTTTACTCTCTGCCATTGATGTTATTATGCGTTTACAGTAACCATTTCTGGATGTTACGTAATCACACGGGAATGGTGGATCCGTGTGCATTTCATTCATGCTGAAATATACCTATATATTCCTGTACATATATATATATATATATATATATATTATTCAAACACACACACACACACACACACACACGCGTATGTATGTACACTTATATATATATATATATATATGTGTATGTACATATATGCATATATGTATGTACGTGTATATATATATATATACACACACACACACACAAATTTATATATATATATATATATATATATATATATATACACACACCTATTTATGTGTATATATTCACATATAGAGAAACACATATATAAACACACATTTTATATATATATATATATACATATTATATATATATAAACTGATCTCCCCATCCAAAACAATTTTTTATAAAGTGGTAGAAAACATAAAACAGGTTCTCATCTATAATGGGTTCCCTCAGTATATTGTTGATGAACAAATTAAGCGTATGATTTAAATGTTTGGCAACAAAATAAACACTGTACCACTCCATCCAGTCAACAAACATTTATCAAACATTTTTACCGCAACCAAATGCACTACAATTTTAAATTAGATGAAAATATATTAAAAACAAAATAAAACTTATCATATACTATAATAAATTAAAAACCTCCAACTTGGTCATTAAAAGTATTTACTCTTCCTTGATTGGCGTTTTACAAAAAAAAAACGTTACATATCAATTGAAATGTCCTTTAGGGGATTGTATCTCTGAAAACAACAATATATATGTCGGTTTAACCTCAACTACCCTATCAAGGAAACTTACAATGCACTTTTCTGATACCAGTTACATAGCACAACATCAATAAAAAAAACATTCATGCCCAACAACAGATTTACGGAAAATTCTTACCAAAAACATAACAATATTTGAACAACAAAATAATAAGCGAAAACTAGATTCTCAAGGCAATACATATTAGGAATATACAACCCAAACCTAATAGAATTAATCTTGAAACCAGTGCGAATGTACTTACTTGTCTTTAGCTACTGATCCTATTTATAGAAACAAATTTGAAAAGTAAACGCTACACAATACAACAGTATAAACACTTATTCTTACAAAGTAGTAATGTACAGGCAAAAGTTACATCACTTTCATAATACATCCTCCCTGATGATGGCCGAATGTTGGGCAGAAAGTACTTGGGAAATAACTAATTATGGAAGGTTTATCAACCAATTCCCACTGAATATCATAAAATCGATACAGCAATTTGAAAGGATAAACGAAAAAATAAGTGGACAAAAAATGTCTATTATGTTCAATCAAATATGTATCAATGAAGAAATACTACCAAAATATATATATATATATATATATATATACACACACACACACACACACACAGAGACATACTTGCATGTCTGGTTCATCTAACTCTGAGAGTTTTCATGATGGGTGGTAGGTGGACGTATAGTTGCTGCTTTGAGGGTTGTTACCTCCAGGACTTGTTCAATATTGCTTGCAGCATTCTTCTGTAATTGCTGTCAAGCTTTTTAGCCATATAGTAGTATCGACAAGACTGCTGCATGGAAAAAAACTCTTTTATTTTATCGGTCAGGTTTGACTCCCATATGACTATATATATATGTATGTATCTATAAAATTTTACATATTGTCAATCTCCTATTTTTGCATATGTCTCTTAGCATTTACCCCTTTAAATTTGTATGTACCAACAATTCATATATATATATATATATATATATATATATATATATATATATATACACTCACACATAGAGTACATATACATACACTGTCAGCAATTAAGTTATTCATACACCCATCAATTTTTCATATCTTTATACATTTTTTCAAATCTAATGTTTGCACAATGCCTGATTTTTTTATATGTTAATTAAGCACAAAAAAAAGGAATATAAAATGCAATATTCAGTTCAATAGGTTTAATACAACAAACTTACCAGGCAAATTATGCAAAATAGAAAAAGTCAAAAGTATCCATACCATAGAAAATATTTTGAATTGATAGATTCATGTAAATATAAGTTATTTACATAATTATTTATCAGTGAAACCAAGACTCTTCAGTCGAAGATTCCAGCAAAGAACATCAGGGGTACATAGCGTGTCACTATTGTTATTCCCACATCAACAACACGATCGAAAAGACAAAGGACCTTAGCGTTAACTTAAGACAGCAAAATATCAACTCCCACAAGTCAGGAAATAGTAACAGTACTATTCTAAAATGGTTAGGTATACCTAGATCTATGGTACAGTCTATTATAAAAAGTTTAAACAATTTGGCATGACAGAGAATTTGCCTGGGTGTGGAAGAAAACCCAAATTATCTCCAAGAACTGCACAAACACCATGTCACAAGGTTAATATAAACCCAAAAGTTGTTTCAAAAGACATCATCAAAAGTTTCAATACAATGGTTTTCAGCATAAGTACTCACACAATACATTATTTCAATAGAAATGGCTCATATTGAAACTAGCTAGAAAAAAAAACAACCTCTTCACAAACCATGTCACATTGTTGCTTGATTTTATTTTGCCAAAAAAATTCTAGGACAAAGAAAATTACTTTTGGGAATAAGTACTATGGAGTGATTAAACAAAAATTGACCTTTTTGGACATAATGATGTACAGAAGATTTGGCACAAGAAAAGTGAGTCTTTCCTCCTAAAGAACACAGTGCCAACATTAAAACATGAAGGAAGCTCAATGATATTTTGGGGTGGTTTCAGATCAAGGGGAACTGGACAATTAATTGCAATAAGAAAAATAATGAAACCTGGAGACTATAACAAAATTCTGGATGAAAATATACAACTATCAGTGCAAAATCTTGTTCTAGGTCAGCAATTTACATTCTATCGAGATAATGATCCCAAACATGTCTAAATCAGTGACTGCATCACTTCAGAAAAAGGAAATCACAGTTCTGCCATGGCCTTCAATGAGACCTGACTTGAATCCTATTGAAAATTTATGGCAAGAATTGAAAGTTCCAATAAATCGTTGGTCATCAAAATACCCTCAGGAACTAGAACGTGCAACCATTAAACAATAGAAGAAATCCCAAAAAAGAATGGTTCAATTATCATTAAAAAAACTTAAGAAAATGATTGCAGCTTAAAGGCAGGAGGAATATCAAAAGGCAGTACATTTAGGGAAGTCAAAAAGTCAGATATAGTTGACTATATATCCAAAGAAAAGAGAAAACCATCTGCCCTTGTAGAATTAAGTTAAAATGATAAGGAAGAATACTGGAAAATAAGACATCTTGAAGAAGCAGTGCATATGTTGGGCTACAGTGAACTGTTGAGCAGACCAAGTATTAAGATGAATACAATTTGGGAACCATTAATCAAAAATCAATGAAATCAGGGGATGGGGGTGCAATATGAACTAAGGCACAAGTTGGTACATGATAATAGAGAGTAGTATCTCATAGGTTGTAGGAGACATTAGGTTAATAAATCCCAAAAATTCACTCTGAATTGTCCAGCAGGACACATGGCACAGTGGATAAGGCATTTGGTTGCAAAGTGCTCCTGTATGAAATCATCTAGAGGTTACATGTTCAATACCAACAACAGGTAAAGTGAACATGGTTAATAGAATTAGAACAATCTATCCCCATAGATTAAATAAAGGGTTTAGTTCAAGGTTCTGTGTAAGCTCACAAGTTCAACATGAAACACCTGAAGAAGGCTGGAGGCCATATGTGAGTATAAAATTGAAAATAAAGTCAATAGTCTAAATATTTTAAGTGATAAAAATTATCAAGCTTCATCTCAGAAATTTATATATATATATATATATATATATATATATCTTAGTAAGATGAAGACATACCAGACACTGCTAGAGAAGCAAAGACAAACTCCTAAGTGATGTTCTTCAATACATGAACAACCAACAAGAACTTATTTACATCAGCTCTGTGCAAATGTGGAATGTAGTTTAGAGGACTTGCCCGGATGAATGGGAAGAGAGAGAGAGAGAGTCAGGAAAATCAGTGCTGTATATATATATATATATATATATATATATATAACTATTTCCAAAGATTTGATTACATGATTTGATTATCACTCAAGAATATCTGAATAGATATTTTTCATTATCAATTAAATCTTTTAAATTTGTTTTTTTATATGATATACAAATCAACTCAATAGAAGACAGCAAAAGATATATATGTATTAAAAAGATTGTGTGCATATATATGCATATGTATTAATCTTGTTTGACAGTTTAATAGATAAAATTAAAAGCATTTAATCACCGTCTGCTCAGAATCCTCCACTTGTCTTCATCACTTGGCCAGCAACTATTCTTTCCAGATAATTACTATGATTTACCACTTGATTAGTTAGTGGGATTCTGTTAATGTTCAATTTGCTCTTCTCTTCTAAATAATTATTTCTAAAATACTTTGATTCATGTATTCTCTTATCAACTTAATCTCATGGATTATACTTCATACTGAGTTAACAAAAAAATTAATTCTATGTGCAGTATTAGATGGCATTAAAGCATTTATACTTAACTTTATTCGAAGTGATTGCTTTTGACTGTATTGAAACAGCTGTCATATCAGATGGTAAAATTTTAAAATTTTGTAAAAAGTAACATATTTTGTTTACTGATTCTAATGTTGAAAATATAAGAAAAATTTCAATATATTACACTTCATTTTTTTTCCTTTAAGATAAAATTGTGACTTAAAAGCAAAATGACAAAAAAGATATGTGTGATTTATGAAGAAGGAACAATGAATGATCAAATGTGTTACATATGTTTGCAAAATTTCATGCTGAAAGATTTCTCACTGGATTTTTCACAGTCTGGGATCAGTTGAGGTTTATAACAATCAAATCAAACTAGAAAATAATTAATGTTATATGATACAGAAGGTAGTTCAAGTATCTAAAATATCCAAATGAAGTGCTGAAAATTATTTCTACCAAGTTAAATTGGTTGGTTTATTGTATGATATCCATTCAAGTTAATCAAAAATATTCCACTAGACTACATTTATATGTTCCTTTTTTTTTTTTTTTTTTTTCCTAAAAAAAAAAAAACTAATTGTGATAAGTAATGAATAGTAAATACTTGACAACAATATGAAATTCTAGATATTGTAGAGCAAACAAAATGACCCACCAATAATTGTACCAAACACCAATCTTCATCCAATCAAGATGATGAGTATATGGTAAGAGTTTAAAAAATCCTCTCTTGAGTACCAAAACAAATAATTCGAACAAGTACTGCTCCCAATTAGACCAACAGAAGACAACCATCCAGAATTAGTTAATAGAGAAAAGACATATTCCACTAGGATAACCTGAAATTGTTGGAAGTGGGGATACAAAATTTGTTTTTATTTATATATATATATATATATATATATATATATATATATATATATATATATATAGGTATTATTCGGTCCAGTTAAAGCAGAGTTGAGAGTAATTCCTTCAGGACAAGAAAATCATTCAGGAGCTGAACATTTAAATTTTCCTGGTTCACACCAGTTAAATTATGGTAATTATAACTGACGGAAGAATTTTGAAAATAAAATAAATAGGTAAATAAAAAAAATGGAAATTCAATAAAAGAGGTAACTCTTTAAATCTCTTCCTCCTCCCCCCCCCCTACACGTACCTATTCTGTTTTATTTAGCCATTGGATCTGAAGAAGTCCTGTTATATTTTTCTTCGTGTTTTTGGTTCACACCAGAAACAAAAACAGGATGGAAATAAATTTATAATCCTAAAATAACCGGTCTTTGGTTTTTTCTTTAAAGATATATATATATATATATATATATAAATATAAAATCATATTCACCAGATATTTACAACAATCTTTACTCTTAATATAAAATATTTTGAATTTCCTGGAAGAATCATTTAAAGCAGTTCTTTACTTCGAAAAATAAAAAGTTCTGAGGGAATAAAATTATGAAGTTGCTGAAAGATAGTAAAAGATAGAACAAAATGGTAACTATGTTGTTCAATAAAGGTGACATAACAAATTTTCTTAATTTTATATAATAAACCCTTATCACCTAGAGAAAAGTGAAAAATAAACTAATAATAATAAAATGAAAATAGGCATAAATAAACATAAATTGAACAATGAAATATGGATAAATAAATCTCGATTAAACAATAAGCAAAAATACAACTAAATAAATTCTTTATGTTAACATTAGAACTATTTAAATTTACCTTTGCCATTTCTGCAACTCCTATAAATAAACATGTATAAAAAGGAAATTCTTCAATAATTCTTGTCAGGTATAAAGATCTGATCATCTATACTATCAGTAATCAATATTTTTTTATTTATTTTAATAGCTTCAATTATTCAAAAACATTATCATAAATAACTATGAGAAAAAACTGAATACATTAAAGTATTTGCCAATGTATACTAAACTATGTATCCCAAAAACATTCTTTTTTTTTAATTATGAATGTACCTATAAAGAGAATTTGTAGTTCTGTTGTCTATATGTTCTTAAAACAAAGATATTCAGGGAAGTATAGTTTTATCTCATTTTATTACTAGCATACTTACCATTATGAATGAAGGGATTATTCATGTATAGAAAAAAAGAAAGTTATAGTGAGAGAGAGGAAGGGAGAAGACATTAAGTAATGTAGTCTGCCTTGTTATTACCTATGATATCTGAATTTCTAAGATGCCCAGTTTTACAACAAAACTGATAAAAATAAGTGGAAAAGTGGAACTTACAACAGGTTTAGTACTAATATTTCAGTTTTTATTCAAGGAAGAATTTCTTCAGACTACCATTCCTCAATAACTTAACTGCAATACTCTGTAATGAGATCAGGTTGCATGACTTATATATATATATATATGAATGCCTACAGAGTCAGAAAAAACCTACCTAAGTTTCACTTTACCAGATCATCAGAACAATTCTGACCAAAGAATTAATTAATTCTAACAAATAAAAGTAACATTAAAACACTTAGGAGTATTCAACACAGTGAGCCCCCTAAATACAATTGTACTAATAAAACTAATTGCCCCCTTCAAGGAGAAGTATCAATTTGAGTGTATAGTGTATAAGGTGGAGGTATAAAGTCATGGACTTAAACGATAATAACATTAGTAAAAATGTTGAAAAAATATACGCAAGTTCCACACAGGGACTTTTCCAAAAAGATATTACAATCATAAAGTAGCTTTGCACACAAAATATATAAACATAGAACAAGTTTATCTAACTATGTGAGAGAAATTAAGAAGAATCTAGGTACAGATCCTATATTAAGATGCAAGATAGTAAAAAAAAAAAAAAAAAAAAAAAAAATGCCATAAATACAAAGTGAAGGATAAATATTGTAATTTATATACAGAGGAGAAACTTGCCATAGCTTCCTACAATAATCCCAATGAATTACTTAATCAAAGGTCAGAAATACTTAATGCTTGTAGACATAAGAAAAGTTGGCTACTTAGTAGATAAGTTACGAATCAATTTTATCTTATTTAATTATTTTTATTACATTTTTTTTCTTTATTCTTTCTTATTCCTTTATTTATTTTTTTATTTTAATGCTAATTTTATTGTTTCTAGCTGTCTTTTAATCAGTAAAATATAGTTTTGGTCCAACTCTTCTTTGGTCAGAATCATCCTGAGGATCCATTTAGGTGAAACATAGGTAGATTTTTTTCTGACTCTATAGGCATTCATATTTTGCTCTAATTTGTGTATTGAGTACTCTTATGCTCAGCTTAAAGAATTCTGTCAGTGTTTCTTTCTTTTGGTTAGACATGCATTATTGGTTGATTATTTTCAAATAGTACATAGGGTTTTTCAGTCTATTCTATTTTTTTATGGAAATTTTTCCTGGATATCAGTTTGTGTAATATTTTTTTTATTTGCAAATTGTATCATCTGGGTTTTTTTTACACCATCAGAATTATAGAACAGTTATAAAAATTAATAATATATATATATATATATATATATATATATATATATATATAATTAGTTTTTTTTTCTTTAATATTAAGTACATTTTTAACTGACTTTGTGGCACAGAAAGTAGAGAGCTGCAATCTTTAAGCAAGCAAATTAAAGTTAAAAGTGAATGCATTGATAATAAATAAACAAAACAAACTTAGAAGAGACCATTACCCATACTTGTTTAACTACAATAAAGAAAACTAAGAAGTTAACTAAAACAAAAATAAATCTACATATATTTCTAAATAATTCTACTAAAAACAAGAAAAAAATGTGACCAGTTGTATTTTTAAGTTGAAAGTTTAGGACAAACTCACAAAGTTGGTTTTTAAGTTAGGTAGCTCTCGCAATATTGCAATGGTTGCAATATTATTTTTATTGTTATTTCAGATACTTCATGACTGAATAAAGATTTAAGAGTCATGCTTTATTAATTTCATAAAGGTAGTATTCATGGTTTTTACCATCCCTTCTGTGTTAAGAAATTGGTTCACTACCTTCAACATCAGACAAAGGTTATCAATAGTGATCCAAAGATACTGAAAAGTGATTTAGAACCCTCTAACATAACAATGAACTATCTTTTACTGTTTCTAAGACAGGAAATAGAATGAATCACCTGCTACAGTAAGTATATAATTAGATGTGTGGTTGAATGTACCTAAAAGATTTGTGAACATTACAGCAGAGTGATTTTGAATTGTGAAAACATTTTTGCTAGATAAGTTTGATAAAAGATTGCATTCATAATATCCCATGCAAATGAAACCAACAATTATCTTTAAAACTCAAGGATCATAAGAAAATCATATCCAATGGAACAAGAGAAATATCCGGTATTATACACCATATCTAGAAAGAGAAGAACACATATCTTCTCTGGGATGAGGTTTAAATAGTTGACAAGAAATATCATTAGAAAATAATAAAATTGAAAGAGGCAGCATACATCAGTTTCTCAGCTAGTTACATAAGTCAGGCCAGTATAGATTTCATTGGGTAAGTGATTCAGGAACACTAATTAGAATCCCCAGGAATTAATGGATCCAGTAGGTACATTAGCAACTGGCTTGACCAAAAGTGTTAACAATATCAGCAACACAAAAAAGGTACTCAATTGTCCAAACAGAGTGAAATGTGAATGAAACTTTACATATAACATACCCAGCTTTTGCTCAACATAAAGGAAGGCATTCTCCAAAAACCAAAATGCAAAACCATATTCAAGAAAGCAAACTCAAAAAATAAAATCAGCTGAAAAGTGTTCTCTTATTCACTTTTATCATGAGTTCTAATAACTTGAACATTTTGTCAGTGACAAAATGCTTCAGAGTAATAAATGAGGAATCAAAAAAACTTGTTTAAAAATTGGCAAAAGTCACTGTTAATAACAGTAATTATCTTTTAATTTAATTAATTAAATAAATCTAATATTTTCTTCATACTGTAAACTATGTATAACATTTAAAAACCTACTTAAATTCTGCAATGATAAGTAAACCCTGCAAATACTGTTTTTCAAGAACATTTAGAAATATACTTAAATCAATCATCTTTGTTTCCATAATTAGTAATTAATTCTAAATTCTAAAATAGGAAGTCAGTGAACATCAAGCTTAATGCTTGTCAAAAGCAGCCTTTAAGCAAGTATTTAATGGTATTTCTTTAACCTTATCTATAATAAAATGTAATCCATGGAATGAGGCATTTTATTCAATAGTCCCCAGATGGAATACACTATAGTTTCAGTAGATTCAACAATTCATTTTTTTAAACTCTTCTGCTATGGTCATTTATAATCTCATTTTTCCATTAAAAAAAAAAAAAAAAAAAAGAGAAAGAAAGAAAGAAAGAAAGAACATCTACTTATCTATAAACTAAGTTATACAAGGAGCAACCTTCTTCCTCTAATAGATATTTTGTTAAATGTTAATATTTCAATGTTTTCTCATTATCTTAGGAGATTAAAAGCAAGACAACAAATATCATAGAATACCTAAGAATATAAAAAATAACAAAGACATACTACATGAATATCTAAAATATAACTGCAAAAATATTTCTTCATAAATGTTGATAATATTTCCAATTTTTCATTAGTTCATAAAATACAAAAAAAAATGTCTACGATCACCGGATGGAGACACAGAATACTTTGACATTGTAGCAGGAGTACTACAAGGGGACACGCTGGCCCCGTACCTCTTTATCATTTGTCTAGACTACGTACTTAGAACATCGATTGACAAAATCAAAGAGAATGGCTTCGAACTGACGAAGAAAAGAAGCAGAAGATACCCCGCAACAACAATTACCGACGCTGACTACGCCAATGACATAGCGATACTGGCAAATACACCTGACCAAGCCGAAACTCTTCTGCATAGTTTGGAACGAGCAGCAGCAAGCATAGGCCTCGATGTTAATGCACACAAAACGGAATATATGTGCTATAACCAAACGGGGGACATCTCCACTCTAGAAGGAACCCAACTTAAACTAGTAGACAAATTCACGTACCTAGGAAGCAGCGTCGAATCAACCGAAAAGGACATCGAAACGAGGCTAACGAAAGCATGGACAGCTATCAATAGGCTATCGATTATATGGAAATCAGACCTAACCGATAAAATGAAACGCAGTTTCTTCCAGGCAGCGGTCACATCAATACTGCTATATGGATGCACTACATGGACGCTAACAAAACGGCTGGAGAAGAAACTGGATGGCAATTACACAAGAATGCTGCGTGCAATCCTGAACAAGTCCTGGCAGCAGCACCCCACAAGACACCAACTGTACGGCCACCTGCCCTCTATCGCGAAAACTATTCAAGTTAGACGAACCAGACATGCAGGACACTGCTGGAGAAGCAGAGATGAACTCATAAGAGATGTACTCTTATGGATCCCCACACATGGCCGCGCAAAAGCAGGACGACCAGCTCGAACATACATTCAGCAGCTATGTGAGGATACAGGATGTTGTCCTGAAGACCTACCTAGGGCGATGAACGATAGGGAGGAGTGGCGAGAGAGGGTCAGGGATATCCGTGCTACCAGCGCGAGATGATGATGATGATGATGATGATATGAGAATTTTCTCTTTTCTTTGATTAGAATGACAGTTATATGTGACAAGAGCTGCTATGAACAAAACAGAATCACTTAACTTGCATAGTTCCTCTATAAAGATTTGTCCTTTTTAAATTGAAAAACATTTTTTTTTAAACTACAAAATAAATAATTTGAACTAATCAATAAAATATCATTTCATCTGTAGTATTCTAGTAATGTGTACAATAGATTTTATGGTACAAAATACACAGTCTTTAAAACTAATTTTGAGAGTGAATTGTTAAATGTTCAAGTCATATTTTAAAATGGTACATGACTTAATATAATAATAAATGCTTTCAAAGCTTAAAAAAAAATGATAACTCTTTTCTCACTCTTCAATATAGATTTTTCCCCCCTTTTTTTACTTAATCAATTTGTCCATACTATGTTCTCACTTCGCTGTTTCTTTTTTACTACATTCTTTTATCATCTGCTCATAACAACTCACAAAAACTTATTACAAAAAGAAAAAACGTAGCAAAGCATCTTCTGAAAATGTTGTCTTTCCAAGTATCATGTTTGTATCAACACAAAAAGAAATGATATAATACCTAACAAAATAAGTTGTGTGTGTGTGTGTGTGTGTGTGTGTGTGTGTGTGTGTGTGTGTGTGTGTGTGTGTGTGTGTGTGTGTTATATGATAGAGTTTATTTGTTTGTTAATATATGATAATGAGGTAAAAGGGAGCATTTCAAAATATGGTTTAACTTTTTCCATTCACAGAAAATTTTTAAAAATAGGGTAAAATGTTTATGGCAAAATAAAACTTACAAAAAAAGCCTCTGAAAAGATCAGTTTTTAAACAAACTCATTTTTGGTTGAATGATATCACAGTCTGATTCTTAATTCTATGACAATAAAAGCAAATAGGATAGTCTTAAAATAAAGTACACATTAGTATATTTTCTACTTCTTAAATGTTTTCATGAAATCTAGAAAAATTTACAAATGCTGTTAAGAAAATATTATATTATAAAATAACATCAACCAAGTTTAAACAAAATTTTGAAATTGGACTGAATCCTTACTCAGATTTATAACTGAATATTATAAAAGAAAATAGGAATTGTGTTTAGTCTTGAAATTTCATAAAAATCCACTTGGACTGTATTTATTCTGATTATAAAGAAAAGAAGGTTTAATAAAAAAAAAAAAAATCAATAAAACTAAGCTACAATGAACACCGTGTCAATAACAGTACATTATAGTATTTAGTACATTATAGTATTTAGTACAAAGTACACTAAGCAAAGTTAACTTTTCTTAATATTAAAGGAAGATAAAAATATAATGAAAAGATTTGGTTATAAAAACTTAGATGAGAAAAATACTGAAAATTTTTCAATATACCAACATAGAATTAAAACTAAACCTGGCTAAAGAAAGTAAAAATTTATAACATTTTATCATCAGTTTTTGGTTAAAATAACGTGAAAAAATGTGAAAATATTGTACAACTTTATATATTGAAGTAGTGAACTGATAACTTAGATGTTTAATTATTAACACATCACTCAATAAGTCCCTGGCCTGACAAATAGATAAGGTCACTAATAAAAAAAAATCCTAATGATTTTTATAAAATACTAACCTTCAAATGGCACGTATAAAAGTTTGAGCCTAATCGGATTATTAGTTTACAAATTACAGTTAATTAAGTGAAGCTACTGTTGCAAATTTTCAAAACAATGAAAAAATCTGAATTTCATGTGTCGATAAGGCATTGCTTTCTGATGGGGAAAAAATAGTTTAAGCAAAGCAATGGCTTGATAAGTGTTATTCGAACTCTGTTCCATTGGAAACAACAGTTAAGAGGTGGTATACTGACTTTAAATATGGTCGTACAGACACAAATGAGGAAAAATCAAACTAAAATGTAGCCAATTTATTATTTTCCTTTGAATAACAATAAACAGATGCTCTTACACTTCTAAGCATACCTCAGAAGCTATGACAAGAACAACAGAAATATCATTAAGCTATGTATATGTTTATACAGAATTCCATAATTAGAATTTGAGAGGATATAATTTAGACAAATTTTTTCCTGATATTACATTTAGTAAAAATCTCTCAATTATATTCACTTGTATATTCCTGTCTTAAATATGCAAATAAACATCAAATAAAGAGTTCTAAGCAGTACTTGAACCCACAACTAAGCCAGAAGCATAGTTGAGTATAAGCAAGAAACTTTTATTTATCATGCTTGAACATGAATCAATGAAGATGATTTAGATCAGGCATGGGCCACATGTGACTCTTTATGACTTTCTGTTTGGCACACTTAATTTCCTGATTATACCAACAATAAATTTTTATTATACTTTTCTTGATGAAGGTTTTGTGTAGATGGATGATTTCTCAAACTGAATTTTGTGTTATTTTGGTGTACTAGAAATGGTATAATTTGGTGTACTGGAAATGGTGTAATTTAGTGTACTAGAAATGGTGTAATTTGGTGTACTAGAAATAAGAGTCTACTCAATAGAAATAAGATTTACCCATGACTGATTTAGAAATTGGATATTTTGGTAACATGTACCTGATCCAACTAACAATTATAAACTCAGGAGTCACTATGTATAACATTCTCAAATTTCAAATGTATTTTATTCAAGATAATTGTTTACAAAATAGAAAAAAGTGTCATGAGCAGATAAATGTCATAAGATTTTAAAATGCTAATTTCTCATAAACTTGTAAAGCTTCAATATTTATTATTATATCTTTTAATATTCTCAGATTTTGATCAGTGTATTCTTCAATCCTTATCAGATGACATAACATAAAATGTAATTTATAACCTACTGTTAAAATGATAAAATGCTTAAGAAATATTAAGAAATGTATCCTAAGTATATAACAAAAACAATATGCACATTGGCAATTCAGTTAAAATCAAATCTCAAATGAAAAAAATCAATAGTCTGAAAAATAAAATAAAAATCATAAGGGCTAATATTGTCCCAAAACATTTCAAACATTACCGCTCTTTAAAAAATTTAAAATAAACAATTTTAACATTCTTTATTGCATTTTTGATCATCTTACCAAGAAAATATTACAAATTAGCAATTAAAATAAATTGTTTGTTTTTTTAAATCAAAACTGTATTTTCAGTGTTTTGATACTTTTGTTTCTATAAGAATTCTAAAAACCTTTCAGTAGAAAACATTACTCAAATATATCTTCAAGTAACACCGTCATTGTACTATTAGCTTCTGGTAAGTTTCACAAAATATTGTTTTCCTATTCCCACAGACAGTAATAAAATCAGTTTCATGCTCAACCGAAATGTTCAGGTTTGGGGGGTAATTTGAAAAATTTGAAAACAATTCATCAAAAGATTTTTTATCAGAAAAGCACTACTCTTTTCTAAGATGCAATTAAAAAACAGTCAATATCTTATGACAGGTGAATGTTACAACAAACTGAAAATTTACATTTGCTTTGATTTTTAAATAGAGTAATGGCAAACCAGCACAAAGCTTCAAAACAGACTTTGCAGCACCTACTTTAATACTTAAAAGGATCATTGAATTATCTCTTATGATTAGCAATGTTCCGCAGTTCATCATACATTTAAGTAGGTTTTAATAATATCCAGAACATACTTAAATTTTCTTTAGAATATGAACTATTCTTGAATATACATATTTACCAACCCCTCCACTTGGGCAGGATATGACACAAGGTCAATTTTTAAGCGAAGTTTAACAGGTTTGAATTCAGAGTTTTCCTTCTCCTCGACTAGTTGCCTCACCAAGGCTGAAGAACCCAGTCAGCCCTACTATTTACCGATAGCTGGAGGGAGAATAATTGGATTCATACCTTTCCCAAGTGTATTCTTAAATATAGAGAAATTTGTCATTACTTATACCAATCTGTTGATACAAAAATTGAAATATCTTCATTTTGCCTTGGTTTTAAATTTCATTCCCTAAAAAAAAAAAAGATAGGTTTAAAGAATTTTAACTTCAAAGCAAATTCAAAGATGAACTTCGATTTCAGCTTTTTTTTTTTTTTTTGCACTTTATTTCAAATTCAAAACTATCTAATATTAATAAACCATCAAGTATCACAAATTCTTAAATGTGTGTGTGTGCAAGAGAGAGAGAGAGAGAGAGAGTGCATGTGTATTCACACACATATACACAAGGGAGTACTGAAATGTTCTTAGCACAACAAAAAAAAGGGAATTACTTGCATTTTCTTTTTTACTGAATATTTTTGGAGAATTGAAGAAATTTAAGAAATCATGTTATGTGTGGTGAACTGCACAATGAATATATACAATGTACTTTTCACAGTTCTAAGTTTTTTGTTGTTGTTTTTTATCAAGCTGAAAGTTTTAGCTTTTTGTGTGTGTGTGTGTGTGTGTGTGTGTGTGTGTGTGTGTGTGTGTGTGTGTGTGTGTGTGTGTGTGTGTGTGTGTGTGTGTGTGTGCATCTTTTTATTCATTAAATCTGTCTTAATTAAAGATATAAACAGAAAAGATATTTAAAGATATAAACAGAAACAGTTGTTTTAATATGATTAAAATATTCTATCTAGTAATCTCTAGAACATTTAATGCAAAAAATAATCACAGACTTCTGAAAATACATCTGAAATTGATACTTCCAAAAAAGTTCTATTTTCTTAACATCCTTAATTTGATTTTCAAAAAGTTGTTGACAATTCCTTTTTCTTGAGCTGAAAAAAAACAAAGGCTTTGATTTTTATGGTTATTTCCCCCATTTAGCAGCTTGTAAATATTTGAGGGATTTTTAAAATTCTCAAGTGAATATGTAAAAACTGTCAAGTAATCCATCTGTCAGCTGAAGAAAAGAAAAATAAAAAATAAAATGGTACTTACAATCTGTAAGACTTGTTACTCCTGCCAATGTTATGATAGGAACACTAGGAATTTCACCATTCATCATGTGATTTAGTACATCCTTTTAAATATATGTCACATCTGAAATTTAAATAAGATATACAATTAATTAGTTATTTTCTTTATTGTACACAATTATAACAATAATAGTTACTTTCTGTAAACATAGAAAAAAAGCACTAGATAACTATTTGTACCAAAAAAACATTGCCTGCCTGCCTCATGTAGTCAGGCTGTGCAAAAGCTTGTATCACTACAGGTGATCATATTATAACATGCTGATTGGAAAACTGTGACAATAAAAACAATGAAAATTACTTTCCTGTTTGAATCTATGTAAAAGAATATGAATAAAAATTATCAATTCAAAGTTGAGTACAGGCATGTGAATGAGTCACAAACCAGTTATAATTCTATATGATTAGAAGGAAATAAGATATTGATACTTAAAACTGTAGAGAACAAAGTAAAAAATTCCACATAAATAAAAATACATAAAATACTTTAAAAAAAAAACTGCTATGTAAGCAAATATTTACTGATAAAAATGAATTAATTTACTTAGTATGACTGCACTTACAATAAATTGCAACAGAAGTAGCAGTAGTTGATATAGTAAGTTCTATAAAAAGTATACTTAGTGTTTAATCAATTTTCTATCTGAGTGTGCCAACTAATGGTTTATGGTAAAATTCAGATTCGACCCAACATAGAGGATAGATATCAAAGTTGCACTAAATATTCTTGAACTTATTGATAGTATACTATATAAATTTCCATCTATCTATTATAATATATCACATCAGAGAATAAAGCTTAAATGAAAACTGAATAAAGTTTTTAATCGCTTTTTAATGCAATCAAGTTGTTACTATCTTTCAATAATTCTCCAGATGTCTTCTTTTTTTTTTGTTGTTTATCTGTCCACCATCACCTAACTCAAGAATGGTGAGAACTATAACAACTAAATTTTCTATGGTTACCAATAAAACCCTTGAGCCTAATTTTAGCAAATCAATTTTTTAAAATTACACAATTTTTCAAGCTTTTAGAGAGCTGTGGTTAATTCTATGTTTTGGTTTGGTTTGGTTTATTTATTTAATGACATATCAAATCTTTATGGGTTATTAAATGCCAATTTTGATCTATTTATAAATATTAGATTGTAAATTCTTACTTAATAATCATTTGTTTGCGTACAATTATATAGTTTCAAGTATTTTGATGCCATACTAATATTATATGGTTTCAAGTAACTAATAATAGATTTCTCTTTTCATGCAATCACCTCTGGTTTAATTTTTTTTAAGTAATCCTATCTATTACTATGTATTATTTGATACTAATAATTTAGGTTTGTTTGATTTCATTTATTTAATGGCATATAAACAACTTATGAGTTATTTAATGCTGAAACTATATTCATTTGAAAGTTTTTGATTAAAATCATAATTATTTACACATTGCAATCATCATTTTTAATCACCCTTTTTATTTGCCTATAATAATAACCATTTGTTAGTACACAGTTATATGGCTTCAGGTATTCCTATCCAATACTAATTATCGTCAAACAGATTTATTTGATCTGTAGCTGGGACTTTAGTACTACCACTCCAGGTTAGAGTGAACCAGGGAGTAATAGCAATGAAAGAGTGACTCCACACTCCCCAGGGCTCCAGTTCTGTGTATGACATTAAACTGCATCCACTGGATGCAATTTAGTGTCATACACAGAATACCTTTTTTTTTTCTTTTTTTTTTTTTTTTTGGAAGGAGAAGTTTTACCTCTTTGAAGAAGATGTAATCAAGTCGGCTAAATTAAAATTTTATCTTTTGTTAAATCATATCAACTAGACATCTATCTGAAAATTTTCTAACAAGAAACTGTTAGAATTCTTGTCATCATTTTGATCTTCAGTTCAAAGACTCCAGTGTTGGTAATACAAAAGATGTCTTTCCAGTAAATACTGTAAACAATAATTGAGTATCTTAGGACAATTGCAACTGATTTTAGATGCTTTCAGTCCTCGTCTTTGATTGGCCAATTCTTACCATAAGTACCAGCTGCTGCTGACAAGAAACAGTCCAACATACCCCCTAATCATCCTTTTCAAAAATGCATTTTAAAACAAAAATTTGTTATGTATTTTTGTTATTTAAAAAAAATTTTTTTTTTAAATTTAATTATTCTCCCACCTCCGATTAGTTACCATTAGGAAAAGATGTAATTAATACAAAAACATGGTTAGTGATTTACTTCAGTTTTTGGCGAGTTTAATGTCTTTTCCAGGACACTCATTGGTGGGGGGGGTCTTACCTCTCTACAGAGATGCAGTTGGTGTATTCTACTGCCCCAGTTGACTGGGATATATATATATATATATATATATATATATATATATATATATATAATTCACTAAGTTAAATGTCTACAATAGCCTTTACAAAAGTACAGAGTGTCTCAAAATAGATACAACCCATTGATATGATAATGAATTATTACTGAGACAAGCACAATGGCAGTCATTTGGAACACATCTGATAAAAAATGCATCCTTTGAGTTAGAAGCATCAAATCAATGTTTTTTTTTAATTTTAATTATATCAGCTTCTAGGACATGCTATCTTTTTTTAAGTTTCTTGTCTCAGTAATAAATCATTATCATATTGATGGGTTGCTTCTATTTTGACAGTTTTGAATGATTTTGTCTCCAAATAAGTATTGATGCAAAATATTTTTTCTCACTTATCCATGGCATTGTGATCGAGGATTAATAGTTGTTATAGTGTACTATTTTCAAATGTGAAACAAAAAAAAAACACAATATTATTATTAGTTTATTGTTATTAGCAGTCACATGGGCCCCATGTATATTGAGACACCCTATATTTAATTTCATTCTTGCCACTGGTTTTGTAAGCATGTTAGCTACATTTTTCAGTTTCAATATATTCTAGAAGTATAGAACCTTAATCTATTTAATCATGTATAAACTGGAATTTTATATCAAGGTTTAGATCTTTGATTGTTAATATTTTTAGAAATATACAGGAGTCTACAGGGGATTGTTAGAAACTTTATTCAATTAAATAAGCATGGAATGTTTTATTCCAGGATCAACTGCTCTGTTTTAATCCAAATAAGGACTTTTAAGTTTCCAAACATAATTCTTATTTTTATCTTTAAAACCTTTTACTGGGTCTACATAGATTAAGTCTAAGAGGGCATTCAAATATGCACTCTTAACAACCATATTGCACTGCGATTTGTAATAGAATTCTTATGAAAGACATATTCGTCATTGGTGCAAAAGTGTCACAATAATCTTTCCCATATATGTGTGAGTAGCCCTTGGCCACAAATCAGGCTTTATACTCATAACTTCCGTCATCTTTATATGTAAGTGTATACATCCACCTGCATCCTACAATACTTTTATTCTTCAGGGCTTTCTTTAATTCAAAGTATTATTTTCTACTAAAGAATCAAATTCTTTTTGCATAGTGAAGACAATATTCTGAGTCTTCTGAGCTAATGGCTCCAATATAATTAGTGGGAAGTGTATAAAAATAGTCAATCCCACTAAATTCAAAATTTCAACAACAGAAAAATTGGGTCTTTTTCCTCTCTTTGATTGGATGACAAGGTATTTGCCCTTTCTCCCTAGTATTTTGGTTGTCTTAAAGTTTTTCTTTATATTTATATTTATAGTGTCAGACAATACCATCTGTTCATCTTTACTCAATTCAGGTAGAAGGCTACTGAATTTTACACATCTAACTCTTTTAATAGCCTTTGTTTCTGGAAAATAAATCAAATAAGCCAGGCTTTGCTTAACATAGTCCACAAAAATGCCTTTTTCACTGTGAAGCTCTAATTCCTTTTTGTTGTGTACATAACAAAAACAAGTCAAACCAAAAATAAGCATCTTATTTAAATTTGGTTTCAAACCTGTGAAACTTTCAAACGTTTGTTGTTGTTGTTGGTTTTTTTTTGGGGGGGGGTTCTCCCCCATGTTTTTATTATAATGATTTCTAATATATGCTGAGGTAAGAAATGCATAAACCCATAAGTTTTTAGGCAGTTTTGACTCAATAAGTAGATACCTCGCCATAGAAAATAAAGTCCTCCATGAACATTCAACAGCACCATTTTGATGCGGAGAATATGGAGAAGATTTCTAGTGCTTAATGCGGTTTTCAATTAGCAATTTTTCAAAATTTTCGGACATGAATTCAGTTCCATTATCAGTTTGTAAACATTTCAGATGGCCACAAAGGACAATGTTTGCTAGATTTTTTTTTTTTTTTTTTTTTTTTTTTTTTAGCGAGCAAAGTATCAGATTTATGTCTTAAGAAATATAACATTATAAGGCCTGAATAATCATCAACAAAAGGAAGTACATATTTCTAATTTTCTTTCCCTGGAGGTTGAATTGGGCCTACCAAGTCAATGTATGAGCGACAGGATTTCCATTGCCTTTTGGTCTAAAGTTTTACTTCTATCTTCAGTTATTTTGCCTTGGATGCCTATATTACAGTTACAGGTATAATTAGGAGTTGGTTTTATCTTCACTCCCTTTACTGATGTGGGTAACTTTTATTCGATTCATTACAGTGGCCCAATATTTTATGCCAAGTATATAAGTCATAATTGGCATTTTTTTACAGAAAAGATATTTTTCAAATAATACAAATGTCCTCTTTTTTATGCTGAATAATGCCCCAATAGGGTAGATTAATTTGGAATTGTCATGATCAAAACTTATATGCACACCATTTTTTGTTGCAGCTTGTACTGAGAAAACATTTTGTTTAAAAGTTGGGATATATAAAGCATTTTTTAAAATACATTTACAAATATATCCTTTGCTATCTTGTAAATAAATACAGGCATTTCTTCTTTTCAGTACAATATTTTTTGCTCAGCTTCTGTTGGCTAATTTGACAAAGTGGTTCCCCTGTTCAAATTTAGGATCAAAATTAATAAATTTTGATTAGTCATTTTTTACATGTTCAGTAACCCTACAGTCAACCAGCAAATTACTTTTTTCCAAAAAGATATATCCAAAAGCAAAAAAATATGTTTGGTCTCTTTAGTAAGCTTTTATATTCTGACAAATCTTTTCTCCTTTTACTTTTGCACTGAAAAGCCTTGTAGCCTTTTTTATTACAAATGTAACAAATAATATTTGTCTTCCCATTGAGTTGGGGGGATATAGTTTACACTACCATGGTGAGGTTTATTGTAGTTATTATCATTTATTGACTTTTAATCTGAACTTGAATGGGTACTTACCCTATTTCCATTCCTGTCTTTAGCACTTTTAAATGTAGTTTTAATTTCTAATATATTGTTGGATTCATCTGAAGGGTAACACATACGCTCTGTATCATCATAACTTCTTAAGCATACCTTGAATTCAGAAAACATTAAGGGTTTTTTTTTTCCTTTTGGGTTATAACAGTTGCAAAAGGTTTAAAACTAGAAGCCAATCCTTTTAAAACCATGGCAATTAGTAACCTATTGCTAATCACTTCACCAGCTTCCTTTAAAGAATTCAAAATATTTTCTGTTCTTATGATATAGTTGCAGATGGATTCTGATTCCAATCTTTTCAAAGACGTTGGCTTAGCATATAGGGAAATGAGCTTCAGTTTTCCTTTAGATAAATAATGTTTTCTTAATATCACTAATGCTTTTTACCGATTGTCTTTAGTGTCTCTCATTACTAACAATAAACTTCTGTCATCCAAGTATTGTATTAACTCAGCAAATATGGTCACATTTTTTTCTACAAAATCCATATCATCACTTTAATCTGTTGGTGAAAAATATAATTTGGAGTTGTTGAATTCTAAGGTATCCAAAAAATTTCACCTCCCATAATGCTAAATGCTACAAATTCTAAAAAGTCAATGTATATTATACACAAGTATTCCCCCCCCCCAATCCTTCTTTCCCTCTTCCAAATTTCATAGTTTAGGGTGCATGTTACACACATAATTACAGTAATTTGTAAAATTAGCTTAGAAACTCCTTGTCTATCAGAGTTAAAAGCTATATGAATTTCTAACAAAAGTCAGTTTAGAAAACAAAATGTAAATATAAAAAGACATCAGATTTTCTTCTATTTGAACAATTTGTATATCCTATTAGAAAATTAAAAAATAAGAAGATGTACTTTGAAGTGCTGAACATCATTTTCTTTCATTCTGATAAAGGATAAATTCTATTGTTTTTAACTTGGTTCTTTGATTATCATTATAACATTTGATAATACAGATAAAATTACTGATTGATGACTGTAATTATATAGGTGCATTATTTTTCTTACTTGATCTTCAAAATAAATCCACCCTGTCATTTGGGCCTGTAGAAAACACCAACTACACTTCTGCATGATGGGTAAGATGTCTTCAACAAGACCATCTATTAGCTGTGGGTGGTAACGCATAATGCTTGAGAGCAGGATTCTAGTCTGTAACCCAAACCCAGCAACCAAAATAATTACATGACGTACAACACCCCACTTTGGCCCTTACTTAAGTTATACAGGCAGTCTGATCGATTAGCTGGTCATGTCAAGCTCTAGCATCTATATGATTGTCCCAACCATGTTCTTCAAATTGCCCTTCTGGCAAACAAGTACATAACCTTTTTATCTTTAAGGTGCAAGAAGGCAGTGGCTGAGGGTCAAATCACAATGAGATGAACAAGACTGAGTGTGCTGGATATGACATTAAACTGCATCTAATGGTGAGGCTCCCATCCTGGAGTTTGGGAAATGTAGAGTACCCTTTCATTACCATAACTCTTAGGTTTACTTTGGCTCAGAGTGGTAGTACCTGTGATAGTTCTATCTATGAGTCAAATCAAACTGTTTAATCATTTACAAAGGATTATTATTAATTATTTGAATCCATATGACTGTGGACAAATTGTTCATATTAGATAGCAATACATGATAAATAGAATTACTAGTGCTAAATAGCAATCCTTGAAACCTATATTTATTAATCAGTGTGCAAACAAATAATTAATATTAAATAGAATTATTAGTGTTAGACAGCACACAGGTAAGTGATTTCAGATATTGCTGACAAATGATTAATAATAGTTTCATTAATTGTGAAGAGCAATACTTAAAACCATTTAATTGTGTGTAAATACATGAGCTCTAATTCTTTTAAAAGTAGTTACCAATATATCATTTGCTTATAAATCATATATATATATATATATATATATATATATTTGACATTAAATAAATAACCAACAAGAGTTGATATACCAACCAACCAAATCAAAATAAATATCACAATATTGAGGGGGGAAAATAGATACCAATGATACAGGAAGAAAAAAATACCAAACACAATAAAAATCCAGATCCATCAAGTGATACATAAAATTAATACTGGGAGATACAGAAATTCATAGCATTAAAAGTCATTAATGATTAATTATGCTTAATTTTATAAAGGAAAAATGAAAATTCCAAACGAAAACTGCAATAGATATTAGGTGTAGAAAGACTTTCCAGTAGTTCAAAATTACACTCATATAGTAAAAGAATTAATTTCATGTTCCAAATAATAACATCTTGAACTTTTAATGAACTACACTTGAACCACTCAAACATGAACTATTAAAACCATTAAATGCAGATTTGTAAAAACTTAGTAAAAAAAAAAAAAGTGTAATTATAAAAAAATAAAGTAACACTAGACAAAAAAATTTTAATAATTTCAAAACTAACATTTTTGATATAATAATGAAAGTCATTTAGGAAGTTAATTTTTTTTTTTTTAAATGATGAAATTTTTCACTTTATTTAATAAATATATCATATTAAAACTGATATATTATATATTAACACCAGAATGACAAAATATCTCTCTCACTCTCTCAACAGTTTTCACAACCATGCCAGTTATACTTCATCTTATTTGAGATGAAAAAGACATGTACAAAGCAGTACAATTTTTGAGGTTTTGTTCTTTTAATAATTCTTTTGTTAAGGTCATCATTAGTTAAAGAAAACATACAATGTTAAAAGATCATATTAGGCCATAATTTTTCAAAGAATAAAGCAATTTCAATGTCAAATTTGCAACTGAATGGTAATGTTGTGGGTGCATTAGTGTTGGACATCTTAGCATAATAGAGATAACTATGAAATATTAATTAGAATCCTTCGAGCTTTCCTAAATAGAAGCATTCATATCATGGACCACTTTTATAACTGACACTCATGAGTTCCAGGGTCATCTAGTCTCTATTGAAACCAAAGTGACTTATCAGTGTGTATATATACAATTAAAGAATGGTTTATGCTTAAATTCTCAGGTTATATCAAATATACAGGGTGCAGAAGCAAAATATGAAATAATTTTTAAAACGCTTTTTTTTAATCAGATTAGTCCAATTTTTTTTTAAAAATGCAATAAATCTAAATTTTCAAGATTAGCTCTATTATTCAAGCACTTTTATATTAAAATTCAGCCCAATATGAGTGAGCAAGAAAAGAAACAACAAAGAATCTATGATTTGCTTAACACTGAAACCAAGCCAAAGTTTCTTTGTCTACCATACACAAAGTAAAGAAAAAAATTTTACAGAAAGGATTAAACAAAAAAAAAAGGATTTTCAAATGCTCTCACTACAGCAATCAAGAAGGATCTCACAACATCAATAAGAAAACATGCTAATGAAGTGAAAGTCTACAAGAAAACCCATTGATTATGCTATATGGGACGTTTTAGAAAACAAAACAAATGCTACTTTCCATCCAAATATTGGTTCACTCAAGACTGCTATTGAGAAGGAATGGAATAAAATGTATGAAGAATTTATTTTGAAGGCATACAAATCATTTCGAAGGCATGTTGATACAATAATTAGAAAAAATGGTAGCCATATGGAGTAAATTTACTGTTTTGTGCCTATCTTCTTACTTTGTTGTTTATTTTCAATATAAAAATTAATCCTATTTTATAATAAGTTAGCAACTGTAGTCGAGGGCAACCTGAAGGCTCCCTTTTCAATAGCTACTACACCGATTAGTAGGGGGGGCGCCACTCCTTTCCCTGGATTGCTCCACTTTACCCTTGATACGTACCTTATAATGCTGAGTGTTAAGCAAGGAGGTATCAAGTACCATTTTTTAAGTCTTTGGTATGACTCGACCTGGGATTGAACTCAGGTCTCCCGGATCATTGGCAAACACTCTACCCCCTAGGCCAATGAGCCGGTTTAAGTCGTTTATTATTATCCAAAAATATTCCTAATTTGGCTAACGCACCCTGTAGCCTAATGAAAAAATCCATATGATTGTCAAATCAGATGTAGATACATGTTTATTGCTCCTAAGAGTACAATAAGTAATACCAGTTGACAGAGAAAGTGACAAGTCAGCTGAAAAAAAACTAATAGTTCTAAGATAATTACAAACAAGTAAGCTTAATATCTTAGAATGAATAGCCATTTACAGAGAGAGATAAATGCATAAAACAATAGACAGTCCAATAAATTATAAAGGTACAAAATAGAATAACAGAATGCTGTACTTTTGCATTTTCTTTCCTTATTTCAATATAATGCACAAGCTGAAATGCACATCTACATCAGGTAGATCAAGATTTGGATTGAAAACAAAAGAAACAAATGTCAAAAATCCCTTCTATAAATTACACTTTGGACACCTTATATGGTGTAATGGTTAACAAAATAGACTAGCAGTGTTTGATTCTCACTGGGTACTCCATATTTCTAGCCTAGTAAAGAACATCCCTGAGTGGTGTAACAGTAGCAAGCTAGGCTAGCAGACCAACTCTTAGTAAGTTCAATTCTCACTAGGTACCCCATATTTACAGCCTTGTGCTAAACTAAGCTAAGTTTATTAAATGGCTTCTACTTATTTCACCTTTATAAACAAGATCTATTTTATAATTTTTATAATCAATTAAAAATTTACACAGAATGGTTAAAAATGGTAACTGTTACAATACAAGATAAATCAACAAACCAGATAAAAGATTTATCAAATATCATTCTAGGTAGTATAAAAGTTGAAAAATATTTTCATTAAAATCTTTTCCTGCTTTAAGTTAGTATGCATACCAAATTTAGTGGCTCTATACCAAACTGTTTGGCCATTTATAGTGAACAGACAGACAAACTCTTCCCAATTATCAATATATCAATATATTAATATATATTAAGGCAGCATGTACAGAATATTCTGATTTACAAAGCCAATCAACAAAAAACAAACAATAAACCAGAGGAAAAGATATCAATGTATCTTCTACTATACTGTCATCTACACAGGTTATATAGTTATTCATTTCACTTTACTTTTAATTTGAAAAATATGCAGTAAACAATATTCTATCTTGGATTGGCAGTAGTACTCAGATGTGTTTGCATATATATATATATATATATATACACTTCAACAGTGTATGGGTGTCAGTATCACACTTGGTAGGTTTGTGGCAGTCTAAATGCAGTATAATTCGAGAGTCATATATATATATATATATATATATATATATATATATATATATATATATATATGTATATATATATATAGAATACTTAGTCCAGTTAAACCGGAGTTGGGAGTAATATAGCCACACTGAAGAGTTCTGATAGAACGAAACAGGTCTGTCTGTGGATGACTATATATATATATATATATATATATATATATATATATATATATATATATATATATATAAGAATATGACTATTTTTTAAATTTATCACTTGAAGAATTTACCAAAGTGAAACAAATCAAATAAAACAATCTTAAATATGATAAATATTTACATAAAAACTGGCTAAAAATGAACTTAGTTTCTTAATTCCTTTTCCATATATATGAAAAAGCTTAAGTTTATTAAGGTTAGCATAATTCAATGTGATGCATTTTGTGTCTAAAATGTTATGTTAAAAGTATAATTTATACAAATCATACAAAGAGCTATGCAAAATTAAATTAAATTCTAAGATTGATTTTCTTTTAAAACCATAAAAATATCTCATCAAATTAAAACAATTGAGGTAAAAACATTCTATGCATCAATATGAACATTTCGAGAAAAAGTTGTAGAAAACAACAATTTGTAGAGATTTTTCACTAATTTTACAAATAAAAAAAACATTTACAAAACTTTTGTCATAAAAAGTAAGGAAAAGGTTGTTGTAACATTCAGCTGAGATAACTGTTCGTCTTGTGTTACAAGGTTTGTTTGGGGTTTTTTTTTTGGGGGGGGGGGGGGCATTTTAACATCAGTATAGCAAAAAAACTAATATCTACTAAAATAATAGATATCTTAAGTTTATACTATAGTATCAAACATTCTTTTACCCTGTTAGTGAGGCCAAGAATATATCAACTGCCCCCCCCCCCCACCAACAGAAAATAAAACCCTCCTGATAAGAGTATCCTGGGTATGATACTAAACTGCATGGGGAAATGAGGCTGCAGTTATGGAGATTTATAGAGTGTGGAGTTACCTCTTTGTTGCCATTACTCCTAGGTCCAATCTGACCCATTTATGGGTCAAACATATCTGTTTTGTGATAATAAAGTGTAAACTGTTTAAAATGATTATTAAGATACATTTTTGTACCAAATATAATTGGAGACTATGTGTTAAACTGACTTTAGTACAAAATAATCCGACAAAGATTGACATGCCATAAAACCAACCAATAAACATTCTCTGATATTAAAGTAATTAACATTTTGTAAATAAACAAAGTATTTTATGCTAAAAACTTTTTAACCTATAGATTTCTCAGACTTTAAAAAGAGAAAATATAAAGAATGATGATGACATGAAAATTGACATTTAACCGAAAACAAATTTTCAGACATCATGACTACAAGCCTACATAAAAAGATGAATTTAAAAAAATTATCTAGTTTGCACTTTCAAATAATTTAATTTACACTAAAAATTGTTTTAAACATAAGTTTAAGTAGTTTTTACTGATTTTATTATGTCCAATAGCTGGTTTATATAAGCCAAAAGAATATTAAATTTCAATAGATAAATTGACATGTAAGCATGAGGTCTTAAACCAAGATTAGCTCAGTGATCTTTGGTGACAGGTTTAACAATAGCAGGTTTTTAGATTAAGTCAAGTATTAAGTCATCTGAGTTATATACCTACTCCTACTTTTAATACAAATATAAACATTGCTGAGCTATGTGGGTTATGATTACTGGTGAAAAATATTTAACTGGAAAAAGGACAAAAAGTAATTTGAAAAATTATGTAACTCTTGATATAACCTACTTGTATTTTTTCAAATTATTATGAAAAAGGCTACAAGTCAAATGTCTACTTCATAAAAATGTGACTAAATAAATCTTGTTTCAAGTCTAATGTTTAATTAACCTATTACAAATGAGGTGCATGAAATTAGCACAATTTAAAGTTCTATATAATTTTATATAAAAGAAGTACACAAGTATTTCTTAATATCTTTGATAATAAATTCTTAAATCTTTAAGCATTTATCCTTCAAATACCCTGTATATGCATGGGTTCAAAAGATTCACACACATTTTGAGCACAAAATGTTAAAACTTTGCTCCAGGGTAAGGACATTTTTGTTTAACGCTATCCCATCATTCCATTAAAAGAATGGTCACAGTATTAAGCTTTCGTTATAATATCTGACATGATCTCCCTGAGCCCAAAATACAGGTTTATAGGTTCAAAAGATTAAAGACATAAGCAGAATGAGTGATAAGAGTAAGAAGGAATTTTTTTTTTAATTCTATTTCCTTATTTAAAAAGATTTTTCTACATATTAGATATGCTGAGACTTTGCTCCACTTTAATCTCAAGAAACCAAAATTCCATTGAGTTATACTAATGACTTTACAGAGACCCCCAGTATCTTTACAATATGACATTTTCATAAGTTAAAAGTAAATATTTAATATGACAACCTAACTATATAGCATAACATACTGGAATCTGATGGACCATAATATTCTTTAGTTCAATACTACTTAAATACATTCAGCATAAACTTTGTTATTGGCTTCAAGTGAATCATTGATTTATTCCCAGGTTTTTCATCTTCCTCTTTATTATTCTTTGAACTTACATATGCTCCAAGTGTTGTAAATAAATCTACATTTTCAAAAGATAACTCAATGATTGTAGCCTGTTTCATGGCTGAAAAAGTCATGTATTCGTGTCAGAAGTTTGATGTTCATTCTCAGATAAAAGCATTACAAATGCTAATATCAAAGTTTTAACAAACATTTATACTTAAATAGGTACAAGAGTTAAAATCCTTTGCTCTAACTTAAAGGTATTTTATTTATAGAGGTTACAAGATAAAAACTTAACTTTCTTTCCAGCAAGTTTACTACAACAATCAGTACTCCAAATCTAGTCATAGTTCAGTAATTCTAAGATAGGCAATTCTTCTTTTGGAATTCATTTTTTGTTTTGAAAAAGACATCAATAGATATGATTCACTAATTCCTGTAGAGTAGGAAGGACAATCGTTGACAGGGTATGACCTTTGGAGTGACACAAGTCTTACGGGAACGGCATAAATACTGGATACCAGGCCCAACTTGTTACTTTTAACAAGTCACCTATACATGGCGCTGCAGACAGGATCATACCCTTCAGAACTTTGAAAGTTATCCTAGAGTTTAGCAAAAATGGCTTCAGGAGAAGAGAATAGCAAATGCTATGTGCAACTTATTCAACAGTTGATAAATTTTCAGACGGAGAATAATGAACTATGAAAGCGAAGGAACAACGTACCCGTTCAGTCCCTCACAAAAAAACCTGACAGACCTGTTATTGAAGAGGATTCTACAGACTAAGATTGGACCTTGTTTGTCGACGCCTGGGGTCGATATAAAGAAATGTGTGACTTTACCAACCTAGCGGAAATCCAGAATGAGCTGAGAACTGCCTGTTCGCCGAACGTAAACAGATTGTTATTTCAGCTATTAGGGTCTGAAACTCTTAACATAGCTACAGAAGAACAGTTACTACACCAAATACAACTTGTTGCAGTGAAAGGCCTGCATAAAGAGGTACATAGGCATACCTTTCACAACATTAGGCAACAAGAAGGGGAGGGTATCACACATTTCTTGGCAAAATTTCAGTCGCAGGCGAGGCTTTGTAAATTTACCGTGAAGTGTACAAATGGAAGTTGCCAACAGCAAGTAAACAATTCAGAGGACATGGTAGCTGGTCAACTCGTCGCTGGACTCCTTAATATGGAACACCAAGTTAAGATATTAGCTGAAGCTAATATTCTTACTACATTAGAACAGAAATTCCACAGGTTGGTTAGTCTGGAAACCACGGATAAAGCGACACCCCCCACCTTCAAAACGACCTAGTTCCACCGACAACATTTGGCTGGGTGAGGTCTGAGCAGAAGCAGTCCCAGGATGAAGGTACACCCAGAATTTCAAGGGACAGGACATGCAAGGGATGCGGAAAGATATCCCCCCCCCGACAGGCTAAGGGGACGGAAAAACTGTCCAGCAGCCAAGCTACGTTGTTTTAATTGTGGGCTAATGGGACACTTAAGAAAAGTGTGTCGTAGACAAGTGAAGGGATCCAGCACTGGATCAACAAGTACTTCAACAGAGCACTAGTCAATCATTCTCAGTAATAGGGGAAAGGAAAACCAGGCATCCTGTGAACGGAGGCGAGAATTATCGGCAATACCACACCTCACATGGAGTAAGGGCAAATTCCATAGGAGCCCTCCAGAACCACCACCATCTCTGAAAATTGAGATATCATTGATGGCTGAATCCCATGCCAAATTTGGGCTAACCTTGAGTGAAAAAACCAGTCGCCGGACACACCACATTCTGGTAGTTGTGGACACTGGTGCGCAAACCTGTTCAAGTAGCCTAGAAATATTGAAGATATTGGGATGCACCAGTGACTCCCTGATACCAACTAACCATAGGATACACAGGATCACAGATGATCAACTACACATTAAAGGGGTCCTCTTTATGCGCATCAGGGTCAGCATCAGAGAAATGAGGCAAGTGGTTTATGTGTCGGGGAGCACATCAGGATTCTACTTATCAGAATCAGTGCTGAAGGATTTGGAATTGATACCTCGCAATTTTCCAAGTCAGACATCTAGAATTGACACATCAGCCATCATTAATGGAAAAGCATTGCGTGGATGCCCCCGAAGAACAACAGTTCCTGATAAACCAGCTAACATCCCGTAATAGGGACCGTCTGGAATTATGTCTATGGGAACATTTCAAGTCAAGTGAATTTAACACTTGTCCACATCAACCATTATAAATGATGACGGGGAGGCCACTGGATATAACGTTTACCCAGGGAGCAAAACTATCAGCGATACACACACCAATTCCTGTCCCACATCACTGGAAAAAGAACATGAAACAAGACCTCGACCGGGACGTTGCGTTGGGCATCATTGAATCAGTACCAATAGGTACCCCTACGGTTTGGTACTCAAGAATGGTAGTTGCACCGGAAAAGGATGTATCTCCCAGGTAGACAATGGACCTGCAAAAATTAAATGCTGCTACAAGGAGAGAGACCTATCATACTCCTCCATTCAACCAAGTGTCTGTAGTACCCGCCCGAACAAAGAAGACTGTCCTAGATGCATGGAATGGATACCACAGCTTACCACTTTCCCCAGCTGTGCGAGACGCAACCACATTCATAACAGAATGGGGCCGTTATCAGTACCTCAGAGCACCCCAAGGTTTCCACACATCTGGGGACAGATACACTCACCGATTCAACAACATTCCGGTGGATACACCCCAAAAAACTTACTGCATTGACGATAGCCTTCTCTGAAACCATAGAGTCTGCTTTTTGGCACACACTTGAATACATTACCCACCGTGCCAGAAATGGAATTGTCTTCAACCCTGATAAATTTCAATTCGCAGAAGACGAAGTGGAGTTTGCTGGCTTCCGAATAACGGCCGACAGTGTCAAGCCAACGAAAAAAATGACCGAAGCCATTCTCAAGTTCCCGACTCCCACAAATATCACAGGTATCAGATCCTGGTTCGGACTAGTCAACCAAGTCTCATATGCATTCTCACAGGCTGAGGCCATGGCCCCCTTTCGAGAGTTATTACATACAAAAGATTGTAAATTTTATTGGGATGCCACACTGGACAAGCTGTTCGAGGAGTCAAAATGAAACATTGTAGGGAAATCGAGGAAGGGGTGAAAACATTCAAAATGAACAGAGCGACATGTCTCTCGACCGATTATAGCAAAACCGGCATCGGATACTTTCTTTTCCAGAAGCACTGCCAGTGCCCAACAGAATCAGGCCCAAACTGTGGTGAGAACCATTGGAAAATAATTCTGGCAGGATCCCGATTCACAAAAGACACAGAGTCCTGCTATTCTCCTATAGAAGGGGAAGCCCTAGCATTAATATATGGATCGGAGTCCTGCAAGATGTTCATATTGGGATGCCCAGACCTATTAAACACAGTGGATCACCAACCACTGGTGAAAATATTTTCAGATCAGGTCCTTGAAAATATCAAAAATCCTTGCCTGTTCACTTTCAAGGAACATTCATTGATGTACAGGTTCCACATTAGGCACGTTCCAGGAAAACTGAATGCCACACCTGACTGCACCTCTAGATATCCGGCATCCCCAAAGCCCAGTAGGGTAACGAGTATTGACACTACCCAGCAAATTGATCGTGCTATGCAGGCGTCAATTATATCTGCGTATGAGCACGACCCTAAACTAAGAGCCATAACCTGGGACAGGATCGTAGCTGCTGCAGCCACTGATGAGGAACGCCGTGTGTTAGCAGAGTACATACAGAATGGATTTCCCAGATCACGCCATGAACTACCACCAAAAATCCGACAGTTTTGGTCGATGGCAGACCAATTGTATTGTCTTGATGGGGTGGCCATAAAAGAAAACAAAATTCTGATACCGAGGCAACTTTGGGCCGAGGTTCTGGAAGCGCTACACTCCACACACCAGAGCGTTAATGGGATGATGGCTAACACACAACAGCGGTTATTTTGGTCCGGATTAGATGACAACATTCGACAGATGAGAGTGCAGAACCGAAAGTGCAATATAATTGCCCCGTCCCAGCCCAGAGAACCCCTGATGCCACCATCAAACCCGGAATTTCTATTCCAAAAAACAGTCACAGACTTGTTTGACCTGCATGGAAAAACTCATATGGTGTACGCAGACCGTTACACTGGCTGGATGGAAGTAACCTCGTTATCATCTGGGAAGGCTACAGCTGTATGCGAGGCCCTACGGAATTGGTTCTGCACATACGGTGTACCAGAGGAGATATCTTTGGATGGAGGACCACTGTTTAATTCACAGGGATACAAGTCATTCTTGGAAGATTGGAGCGTGAAAAAGCGAATATCATCAGCGCATTATCCTCAGAGCAATGGCCAAGCTGAACTGGCTGTAAAAACAGTGAAAAGAACGCTGATAGACTATACTGATGGATATGGTCGCTTACGCCACAACCTGGCAGCACGGGCAATGATGACCCATAGAAATATACCCCATCAGGACCTTGGCTTGTCACCAGCAGAAATGCTATATGGCCGGATAATAAGAAATCACCTCCCCATACTTTGAAAGAAGTACCAGATTCACAAACGTTGGAGGGAGATCAGAGAGTTGTGAGAAAGGACCCTGGCAAAGAGACACCTGCTGAATCAACATACACAGCCACCCACTCCGAGAACTTCAGGTTGGCGAATCAGTGCAAGTGCAGAACCAAGAGGGACCACTCCCACAGTGGTGGATGAAAACAGGGAGGCCTGTCTAGACAATGTTAAACAAGCAATAAAGGGTACGTCTAGATGGAAGCAACAGAGTCACACTGCGTAACCGGCGATTTCTGAGGAAAATTCTTCCGGAGGTGGACACATCGAACTATACGCCCCAAGAATCACAACCACTCACTCAAAGGCAGATGTCAGTCGACAGTGAAACTCCATGCATAGAACCTGAAATGATGGAGGTAGTTGATACGGATGTCGATGGGGGGGATGGTAGACCACACAGACATGGAGGTTGAAGAAAATCAACACTCAATCGTCCAACCACCACCGAGTTCGGTCCTGAGATGCACAAGAGTAATACGCCCACCAAGGTCACTATCCCCACAAATGCAGGGACCTGCCCATTACTACTCGGAGTCATCCCAGCAAGTGACCACAAAGCATAGGTATTGTGGTCGGGGGGGTAGAGTAGGAAGGACGACCTTTGGAGTGACACCGGTATTATGGGAATGGCATAAATACTGGATAACAGGCCCAACTCATTACTTCTAACAAGTCACCTATACAATTGCAAGATTGATTTCTTTCAAACTATGCAGAAACAAATATTCTCAAATTTAATTTAGTTTTTGCTGCATTTACAGAATTTTATAAACGAAGGAGTTGTTTTCAGTTAAAAAGATCTGCTCAAATCATGTGATAGGTCAAACTTAAATATTTCCAGTAAAAGAAATAGATCATGATCTTCCACACCAATCAACAAAGACAAATGAAAAAAAAAAATAATACTTGGCATTCTAATGTTGAAATAAATACTATTCTTTCATATACATGTTGAGTTCATATATTATTTTTAATGAAGTTCAAAAATCCAATCAAGATAGATCCAAACATGTTTATATCCTTTGAGAGTAGAATGGTAGATTTAAGTCCTTATTAGATTAAGTCCTAATACAAATTAGATGCACTTGAAAAATTACATGAAACTTCAAATAATTCATTTTCATTTATTTGTTTATAGAATAGCCTAAAAAGTTTGTTGTGTTTCTATCATTAGATAGCATTAAGAATGTTTAGTTTTAACTTCATTCAATAGATATTGTTTTTCTGTCACATAAACATGAATTTTTGTTTTATTCTATCAAAATTGGTATATTTTTGTTAATTGATTCTGAAATTGACAATGGAAGAAAACAAGCAATATTTCTGACATTTTTGTTTCTTTATTTAAAAGTAAAAATGTAACTAAAATGCCAAAGTTCTGTGCAGTAAAAAAAAAGATAAAGTGAATGATCTAACACATCAAAAGTGGTTCACAAAGTTTCATTGTTGGAGATTTCTTACAGAATGATGATCCACAATCAAAAAGACTAAATGCAATGAATAATGATCAAATCAAGTCATTACTCAAGTATGATATGATACAGGAAATAACTAACCTACACAAAATATCCAAATTAAGCATTGAAAATAATTTACATCAGCCAAAGAATCCAAAAGACACCTACAGTGGTTATTTGCTCAGAAAGATAAAAAGTTACAATGAAACAAAATAATAACTACTGTTCAATTAAATTATGTAGAAAATTTATGAAAAAGAAAGTTTTTTTGGGTTTTTTTTTAAATCTTATTTTTACTTAAAACATAACTATCTTTTTTCTCCACCCAGGTTTTTTTAAGGAGTTTATTAAAGAAATAGTGAATTGTGTATTTGGATCAGGAGACATTTATAAAAATTCTTAAAAAGGAGATCAGACACTTAATGGTTAAGTAATTTCCATTATACCAAATTAATTTTTTAGGACTCAAAGTTTGAAGGATTAGGAAGAGGAGCTACATGGCAATTTTTTTCATATTTTTAAAGAATTGATTATTGAAAGCCCACAAGGAAAAAACTCTGCAAATAACAATGGTTCTTATTTTCTTTATATTTTTAGAGTAAATAAAGTAGCTTAAATCCTTAAACACAAAACATGCACCACAAAAAGAAAAAAAACTCAAAAGCTAGATATTATAATCTAATTGCACTCAGACACTAACTTATAAATCTATCAACCATGTTTATCAAAACCAATCATAAGCTTTCACATATATATTACTTACTCACACAAAGAATCCATTATTATACCCTGCTTTCATATTTCATCTATCACAATAAGACACCAGAAATGGGATAACAAGAACTTGAAGTGATCATTTAGTGAACCCAACCACATCACATGAATTTGAATTTTCTCATTAATACAAAAATAAAGCAAAATTATAAGTAATGAATCTCACGTATTTATCTTCTGGAGACAAGATTGCACTAAATAATCTTCATGGGCAAATATATCATGGTATTCATATAGTTTCAGACAGATGAGACATGTAATAGAATTGACTAAGAATTTTGTTTAGACATCTAAAAGCAAAAAAAAAAAACATCCAGACTATATAAAAAACAAAAGAATCATAAATTCATGAATGATGATATTACATCTCAATCTACACTCATAGACTTTATTATCATTAATTTTGATATTTCTACCATATTTAAACATTAGCATTTTCATACAGTTCAAAAACAATTCTGAAACATAAAAGAATGGAAACAAGTATATGAATTAATGCTTATCAATAATAGTTCATCTAATGAATACAAACTATGTAAGAAACAAAAGTATATACCTAAGACTGCTATCAGTTCAAAACAATGATATTTACTATTTACTTATAAGCAAGATAAAAAAAACAAAAACTATGTCATCATCATCATCATGTCGCGCCGCCTGCGCGGATATCCCTGACCGTCTCTCGCCATTTCTCCCTATCATTCATCGCCTCCGGCAGGTCTTCAGGGTTACATCCTGTGTCCTCACACAGCTGCTGTATGTAGGTTCGTGCTGGTCGTCCCACTCTTGCACATCCATGAGTGGGGGTCCACAGGAGTACATCGCTTATGAGCTCGTCCTTGCTTCTCTAGCAGTGTCCTGCGTGTCTGGTTCGTCGAACTTGTATAGTTTTTGTGATGGGGGGCAAGTGTCCGTATAGTTGGAGTCTCGTGGGGTGTTGTCGCCAGGACTTGTTTAATACTGCTCTCAACATTCTTGTATAATTTCCGTCCAGCCTCCTTTCCAGCCGCTTCGTAAGCGTCCATGTGGTGAATCCATATAGTAGTATCGACACAACCGCTGCCTGGAAGAAACTGCGTTTCATTTTGTCAGTTAGGTCCGACTTCCATATGATCGAGAGCCTATCGATAGCTGTCCATGCCTTCGTCAGTCGTGTGTCGATGTCTTTCTCGGTTGATGAGATGCTGCTTCCTAGGTAGGTGAATTTGTTGACTAGTTTCAGAGAGGCTCCGTCTAGTGTGGTAATGTTGCCCGTTTGGTTGTAACACATATATTCGGTTTTGTTTGCATTGACATGGAGGCCAATGCCAGCTGCGGCTCGTTCCAGACTATGCAGTAGTGTCTCTGCTTGATTAGGCGTATTCGCTAGTAACGCCAAGTCATCAGCGTAGTCGGCGTCCGTGATTGTTTTTGCGGGGTACCTTTTGCTTCTTCTCTTAGTCAGCTGGAAGCCATTTTCTCTGATTTTGTCGATCGAAGTCCTAAGCACATAGTCTAGACAGATGATAAAGAGGTACGGGGCTAGTGTGTCTCCTTGTAGTACTCCTGCAACTATGTCGAAGTATTCCGTGTCTCCATCTGGTGAACGTACTTTCACTTTGGTGTTTCTGTAGAGAATCATTATCGCTGCTACGGTTTCTTTTGGTAGGCCGTATGCTAGTAGGATTTGCTCCATCTTCCCTCTGTGTATGGAATCGAATGCCTTGGTAAAAAAAATCCAAAACACCTCAAATATAGTCTAACACGTGCTAAAGACGAAAGCCATAAAAGAGTTGACTCCTCCTCTCTCTTTCTTTCTCTCTCTCTGTCCACCACTAGATGACCATGTAATATACCCCAAAATTTCTTTGAATTTTAACATCCAACAGTCCTGGACTTTAACTAAGTTAAAACTTAAGATAAAAAAAGAGAAATTTTTTTTTTTTTTTTTTTTTTTTTTTTTTTTACTACCGCGTACACATGGGAAGCAGCATGATGTACGTGTGAGTCTTGCGGCTTAACGCTCAAGATTGTCAGTTCGATCGGGGAACTACTGCTGCTCATCTATAAGAGTGGCTTCTACAGATGAGAACAAAAACAGCCATCGAAAGATAACCATGACAAAAACTATGTAATAATCATGAATTATTTTTAATTCAAGGAAATACTCAGCTGTACAAATTGATATCACTGAACAAAAAAAGACTTTACTTAGCATCCAAAATAATGCTCTTTTTATCTTTTTGATTTTTGTTTTTTTCTAAGAAACTGCTTATTGAAACTGGCCTTCAGTTATGTTTGATGAATAGTGTAATAAATATATTAAACTTTCAGTAGAAAAATGCTTAAAAATAACCAGCATTAGAGAATGAATTGGAGAAATTAAATAAAGACTATGGTATATTTTATAAGGGACAGGATATCACTCTAAACAATCAAGTAAATGCTGTTGAAATAAGTTTTCCCCTCTTCATATTACAGAAAGTAAATCTAAAAATTAAAAAACAATTAACTATTTTGTAATTTGTTTGAAGCATTGCACAAATTATTTTATTTTATAGCATTGAATTTAGAGGGCTATTGCAATACAAAATAATAATCATTTGAGTCTAAAAGTAAAACTTCATTATCAGAGACCTTTTTTTTTTTTTTAATAAATGAACTCAATGTTGAAGGTTCAAATTTTTCTTAACGTTGTAACAATGGTGCCACGTGGGGTGTTTAAACACCATGCAGAATGGACATGACTTCAGTTGTCCTAATCAATTTCATCTTATTTTATCTTATTTTTATATTCATTTTTATTTTTTAAAACTTGAATATGTATTTAAAATGTGCATGTTAATTAATGATATATTCAATATTTAATTCTAACCTACTGTTAATCTGAGGGTGTAACTTCCTTCATTCTGAGATTACCAACATTACATACTATTGCTTCTATTTTAATGGGAAAATTATTATTATTATTTTTGCATTTAATTAAATGTTTATGGAATGAGGATGCACATGAGTTCAGGTGTTCTTTAATTCTGATGTGGAGGGATCTGATTATACTTCCTATATAAAAATTATGGCATTTTAAGCAAATTAAGCAATAAATAGTGTAAGTTTTTTGGCATATATTTGGCCAGTTGGCTAGAGTTCATGTCATGATAGTATTGTTATTTTTCTTTATTATGTATTGGCCGAGTGAGGGTCCAGAGTGGGCCAGTTGTATATCTAGCCCTTGTAAATAACTCAACGTATTTCTTTGGTGATAATTTCACTGAAATGTGGTAGTTTCAGGAAACAGGTGTTAGAGGGTCCATGTAGTTTTCATGATTTCTTATTATCTAAATGTCATGTGATTAATGTTGGATAATCATTGTTTCTGAGGGTGTTTATAAAGTGTGCGGTGTGTGTAATTTTCTCTTTCTCTTCGCTGCATCTATTGTGAATTCGTTTAATTTCATTTCTAATATAATTTGTCTTGGCATTGAGTGGAAGTGCTGATCTGAAATGCACTAAGAGGTTTTTAGTGGTGGGTTTTCTATAGGAACTAGTGTAAATTTTACCAGTTGGTGATATTTGCATTTTAAAATCTAGGAGTGATAGGGACCCAGTGTTATCTGGATATTCTATCTTAAATTGAATATGTCTATGTATGTTTTGGAACTTCTCATATATTTGCCTGACCAAAACAAAACAGAATCTCAACTCTTTGAAAACTTAGTAAAATTTTTCTAAGTCCAATATTATTTGATTTAGAATTGATTTTATCTAGTTAGAGTTTACTTTATAGATGTATCCTTCCTCTAATGAAGGTGAACCCAGCCCTTTTTGAAACCATTCATACTCTCTTGATATTTGAACTGGGTGGAATTAGTTTCAGATTGCTACATTTGCAGAGTTGTATAACGTGGTGCAAAATTTGTGCAGTTTTTGATAGAGATTTTCTAATCATTGCCTTTTGTGTATCAAACTGGGTCTATACTAATCTGACAATATTTGTCCAAATTTATGAAATGAGGAAGTATCATTATTATATCTGGTGCACCTGGATACTAATATATGATACTTTCTCATCTCAGAAAATAAAAAAATTGTCAATATTACAACCAAATCTTTATATTTATAACATATATAGAATAATTTATGACCATCTATGAATAGATGGCAGAATTTACATTAAGTATTCAACTACATTTTTATAAGCAGGCAAATAAATTCTTTTGTTAATCATTCTGTTTCTCACCAGTAAAGAGCAAACAAATACAAATCAATATGTATTTCAGAATAAGAGCTCAATGAATCATTTCTAAAACGTTTTCTATGAAAGCATGGAAAACATTTTCCAGTATGAAGAGTGAAAGTTTTTTTAAAAGACTGACTAATTGAAAAAACTCCATAAACCGAATTAATTTTTTTAAAACTGTTACTCTGACCATACAGTTTTTAGTATGATTATCGGCATGATTTTATTTTGCAAGCCTAACCAAAAAAAAGGGACAGATACAAAAGATATCATAGTCAGAGTGTATTATTTCATAATTACAAGTGAGATGAAGTTCCTGATATTTCATATATAAATCAATGATCTTGCATTAGTTAATAGGTATAAATAGTAAAAAAAGAAAGGAATTTAATGTGGTTTATAAATATATCTTTGATTGAAGGTCAGACAGGGAAGTTTTATGTTTCATTTTTCCTGATTAGTGTATGTAAAAAACTGTCCAGAGGTTTTTCTTTGAGTACTTTCATTTATTCATTTAGCTTGTAGCAATTAGTAGATATGCGAGTGGTCTCATATTAACAACTTCATTGCAAATGTTGAAATTAATATTGCTATTTTTAGAATGAGCATTGACAGATTCATCATATATGTGCAGCAAGAAAAAGTTTAAGGTCAGCCCTCCTTTACCTCTACAGTAATAATTCCCAAAAATGCAAGAATTTGTAAAACTATCAAAGATAAACAGAACATCTGAGAATTATTTATGATTATTTATGTAAAACGGAAATATACAAAATCCAATGTGTCAGAAATTTTGGAAAAAAATAGAACTGGTGTAATACAAACTAGTATATACTTGGTGTATAGTAAAGGATGTTTTTATGTTTAACACAAATATTCTTAAAAAGTACTTTTTGAAAGGAGGTAAATTTTACGTGAATCTTGCATTGACAGTTTTACTTGAATGAAGGTTAATTATATTTGGAGAAATAGCAAATCAGTGTACAAATTATGAAAGGGTCATATTCTACTTTCAGGTCATAGTAAAGAACAAGCTGATTTCAAAGCAAACACAAACATGACAGCATGTTTCTTTCAACTGAGTCAGAAGAAACTGGGTTTTTTTTTGCAAGTCTTTCAGCTTCCAGCAAAAGAATCTTTTCAACAATCAAGCAGATTTTCTGATTGATAGAAAAATTAATTTAGCTCAAATTTATCTATTGCTACGTTTTAGCAGACTGTTTCAGGGTCAATCAGGTA